>APFE030905382.1:70386-83352 GCA_000404065.3 Pinus taeda
CCCTTTCACCATTAGTGACCATTTCTTGTAGCAACTTATTCATATTTATCTTCAATTCTTCCATCTTATCATCCATGCCATCCATTTTAGCGTCCATGCCATTCATCTTAGCTTCCATGGGATCCATCTTAGCTTCTACACCTTTCTTTAAATAATCCATCTTAGCTTGTACACCTTTCTTTAAACCATCCATCTTAGCTTCTACATCTTTCATCTTAGATTATGTTACTTTTTGTGCAAGTGACACTTGTTGCACTTGGTCTCGTAATTTTGATATATCATGTTGCATTTCTTCCTCTTCTTCATGAGTCATGCTAGAGCTTTCAGGTTTCTTACTAGGTGTTTGCATTTTCTTACCTCGGGGCATCAATTACCGATAATAATGCTTTACTATGCCCTTTGAATTCCTTCAAACTAATTTTTCAAACCAAGCTTAAGCAAAAATTTAAAAAAAACTACACACCTTATTTCACTTTGTAGGAGCTTGATATTGAATCTAATGTATCTATGTAATTTTGGATCACCCAGTTTTGAAATTGCGATCTGTAGTAGCCCTCTTTGTCCTCTTTCCAATGCCACTAGTCTGATCCAAATTGGATTCTCCAAGAAAGAGTTATGCACAATCTCCCAAGATGATCTTATTATAGACCTTTCCAGAAGAGCAAACTTGTATGAAGTGACACGTGTCATTGTTTCAACCTATGGCACTGAAAAATATATATAAGAAACTATAGTCCATCCTCTTTCTGTACCTTCTTACAAAATTTCAATCCGATGCTCAGAGAGAAATTTATGACAATTTTCCCCAGGTCACCTATTTGGAATGTAATTCAAGAGTCTGCAAAAAGACCAACTTCCGCAGATCATATCTCCACAAATATAGTGCGAAAAGCTCTGAAATTATGACCCAAGTTTAAGCATGATTTCATCTCAAATGGGTTTTTTTTTCACTTCTGAAGCGTCGCATAGAAAAAGTTATAGTAAAAATGCCACGATGACCTATTTGGAGCAACGAAACCCTAGAATCCAAACCTCTGATACCAAATGTTATGAAACCAACTCACAAAAAGATAGAAAAGAGAGATCAATGACTTAGAATTCAGCCTCTTCGAGGGGGAAACCTCCTTTACATGACATAAATGAACAATTCTTGGATGATTCAAATGACAAAACCTCCTTTCTATATATAGGAGTCTATGGAGTCACAATATAACCTAGCTGACCTAACAATAATAATATAAAGCCACAAAAATAACAATAGAGAGATTCTATGGGGCACAGTAATAAAAGTATGGGGACAATAGGGGCTCAAAAATATTAATAAGGGATACAACTACAACAGTAATGGGGTAATCACTAGTATTATAGGGACCTAACAAGGGTTTTAGGCATAACTAGGGGAAAATTTAGGGTTTCATATTTACCATGGGGAATTATGCTTAAGAGTTTGATTGCAAACCAACAATGTAGTATGGGAGGACAACTTACTTGTATTGAAGGGAAGAGAGGGAAATCTAGAATTTTTTTGAAGTTTTGAGGCCTTTCTGGCCCTTCTGCTCAACGTGCAGCGCCACTTCATAGACGCACAGTGCCACCTCCAGAAGCACAGTGCAGTGTAAATTTACACAGTGAAAATTCCCAGACACGCAGCGCCAGGCCTAGACGTGCGGTGCCAAACTCTCAACATGCAGCGCCGACCCTCCTACCTAAAACGCGCAGTTTCAGACTGTAGAAGTGCAGCGCCATTTCACGACTGCTCCAAACGCGTAGCACCACTCTCCAGAAGCACAACGCCACTTCTCCTTTGCCCAAAACTCACTCAACTTTTCCTCTTCTTCTCACTTTTTGACTCCTTGCTTGCCAAATGAGAATGATGAACTTGAAAATGAAATGTGAGACCTTATATAGGAGTAAATTTTGATTTTTCACTTAAAAAGCCCACTTTCTAATGTTTCTTGACCTTCTTCAAAAATTTGATTTTAATGCCTTTTCTTCTTTGTTTCTTTTCAGGTGGATAATGCTCAACTTGAACTGATTTTTGTAGTGTTTCTTTGTCTACAACAAGGAGAGATGATTTGGTGCAGCCAGGATCTTTTATTACATAAAGTGACTTAAAATTACATATGAAATACAAATTAACTCAAAATACTATGTTTTCACCTCAAAAACATGTTTTTTGAGGTGAAATCACATTAGTTTAAAAGATAACTATATAGTGACTTACCTACAAGCCATCATGCATGACTTATTTATCATCCTCATACCCTTGTTGCCCTTTATTTACACTTTTAAATCATGCTCTTGACCTTGGTAATGAAACCCTAAGGCCTAATGAAATATGCCCTATGACCTAATGAAAGCATGAATGCAAATTGACCATGAAACCATAACTGAAGACAACCTAAAGAAGGGTTAGCAAGTATATTCTATGAGGGAGAAATTAGATTTTTTGAAGAGAAGACAACCATCAGTGGATCAGTTTCACATGACCTAATGAAATGATGTAAAAATTTCAGTATGGGACCCCTAAAATGAAAATTCAAAGAGAAAATTTTGATCCGTGATGGAAGTATGCAGATACTGATACTAACATAGGTATCATCATGTGTTAGCTCCATATGTTTAGTAATAGACTTACAACCAATTGGAATAGAGAAGGCACTAGGAACATCATGAAGGTGTAAGGAGAGGTACATGATATACATACCTCCTTTATTGGGTTGTCTACAATCCTTTACAAATGTTGGCAGATGGGGATTATCTAAAGAATCAACCTTATTGATATATATCCATTTCAATACACAAATCGTTTGTCTCTAGAACCTCCATAGGTGTTGCCTTTACCTCTTGATCTTTAAGTTAGAAACTTATCTTTGAGAAGAGATGTGACGACTACGAGCCTTCACCAGAGTGAGTTACAATAAGGATGAAAGATCATTTTTAAAACTATAAGCAACGAGGAAAACCTAAACATCTAAAAACCTAACCCTAGAATATGAAAAGCCAAAAGGCTTATGGGCCCCACTAGGGTTAGTTGGTACATCAACTTCGTGGGACCATAACTTCTTCATACAATATTTGTTTGGTGTGTTTGGTAACTAGTTGTAAAGGTCTAACCAAGAATTACATATTTTGAACCGACCTAGGCTCTGCCCATGGCTACAATGTAGGTCCCTGCCACATCAAAAAACCTTCATTCAGGGCCTTAAAACAACCCTTAAAGTTTAGGACCCGAAAAAACTATAGAATAACTACAAATATGGGGAATTGTGATTTGAACTAGTGGAGTAGGTGGATGGTCACTGATATATGATTAGATTAGTCCTTTCCCCTTAAGGAGTAATGGTCTCCATTGCATTGAGGTCCCCCATTAGATGGGGAATGATATGTTGAATTTGGCTCCTAATGAGCCACTTGCCTTAATGAAGAAGCTACCCAACTTTCACAACCCAGTAGAGTGGGATGTGTTGTTGGAAAGTATCCTTTGCCTTGATGTCAATGATCTGATCCAATATAGTTTTTTCAATTCAATTAGAATTAAGCTATGTGGGGGCCAATTGCTCAGATGCCTTTGAGGTGTCCAATCAAAGTGGATAATATGGTCGAAGCAGTTCCATGTTGAACACTAGGTACAAGCCAAAGAATGGGGGAATGCTCAATTTAAAATCATTTTCAACCATCACCTTTGTGATTGTGTACAACCCATATTAGAGTGGTCTGAGCTTTCTATTAGGGACCATGAGGCACACTTTTTGTATGTGTAACCACACCTTATCACCAACCTGAAACTTATATCAAACTTTGTGATGGCCATGCCACTGCTTGTACTTGGCATTGGATTTTTATAGGAATGATGGACCTATGGTTGGAGGTGTTGTATTTTCTCAACAAATTTGGCTACCCTATCTTCCTCGCTCTGAGAATGGGAGGGCTCAGTCGTTGTAGATGTAATAAGCATAACTAAATTAATTGGAGCTAATGGTTGGAACCTGAAGCACACCTAAAAAGGATTATGGAAAATAGAGTTGTGGAGGGTTCTATTATAGCTATGTTGAACATATGGAAGGTTTCCATGCCATGTATATGGGTGCTTAGAGTTGTACATGTAAAAAAATATACAAAATCATCTTATTGACTAATTTTAGTTTTCCATTTGAATGGGGATGAAAGGTAATCGATTTGGTCAACTTCATATCCATGAAACACCATAGGATGGACAAAAAGGTGTTGAGGAGCCTACTATCCCTATTAGAAATAATGGTTTGAGGTAGCCTAAAATGAACCCAAACATGCTCAAAGAATTATTTAGTAGTGGCCTCAGCTATGAAACTCTTCTTGCATAGTGCCATAATGGTCATCTTAGAGAATTGGTAGACCACCACAAACACACAATCATTGCCATGCTTGGTGGATAGAAAACCTAAAATTTAATCCTTGGAAACTAATTCCTAAGGCTTATCCGGGGTAGGTAGGGGAGTCTCAACTCTTTCTTTTTGATGATTGGTTTAGCAATGACACAAATAGTGCATGATCTCATATGACGTTGGACATCCTATCGAAGCATTGGTCATTAGAAATACTATTGAAAAATAGTTATTGTCTTCTTCACACCAAAGTGTCATGCCACACAACTAGAATGTGCTTCCCAGATCAACTTGGCATGCTTACTTAAAGGAACACAAAGGTGGCGTATGTATTACAACAATGCATCCCAATTTGTTAAGGGAATGAAATAAATATATATTTATAACAAAAACATTGGGATACATCAACACTTTACTTCTATTATTAAATGGAAAATGCTAAAAATATAAAAATGAAGAATGAAAACAAACTAGCTTAAATGGTGGTAACTTATCTTTATGAAGAGATGTCACGACTATGTGTCTTCACTAGAATGAGTTACAATGAGGTCAAAAGGCCCGTTTTAACATAAAAAACAATGAAGAAACCAATATCATCCAAAAAAATAACCCTAGGAGATGAAACACAAAAAGGCTCATGGGCATTGTTGGGGTTAGTTGGTGCATCAACTTCTCGGGATCATAAATTTTGCATACAATATCCATTTTTCATGCTTGATAGCTTGTTGGAAATGTCTAGATGAGAATTATACATTTCAGACTAACCAGAAGTTTAGGGCCCACAAAATTGTAGAAAAACTACCAAGATGGAGCATTATGATTTGAGCCAATGGAGTAGGTGGATGGTCTTTGATATCCAATAGGATCAATCCTACCCATTAAGAAGCAATGGCATCTATTTCATTGATGGAACCCATTAGATGGTGCAACTTTTGTTGAATTTGGATCCTAGTGAGCCACTTGCCTTAGTGAAGAAGGTGCCTGACTTTCCCAACCCTGCGGCCAACTTTCACAACCCGATAGAGTTGCATGTTTTGCTGACGGGTATCCTTTGTCTTAGTATTGATGTTCTAATCCACTATAGCCTTTTTGATGCAGTCAAGGTCGAGCTTTGTGGGGGCAAATTCCTTGGATTCCTCCAAGGTGTCCAACAAATATGGAAAATATGGTCAAAGCAGCTCCACATTGAATATAGGGTGCTAGCTAAGGAATGTGGGAATGCTCAATTCGAAAGCATTGTCACCCACCTCCTTTGTGATTTTGCACAACCCATATTAGAGTGATATGAAATTCTAATTGAGGCTTGTGAGGCATTCTTTCTATAATTATAGCCACAACTTATCACCAACTTGAAACTTATGTGCAATCTTATGTTGGTCATGCCATTGCTTGTACATGACATTGGATTTTCTTAGGATATCATGGATCTGTTATTGGAAGTGGTTGATACAATCAACAAATTTTGTTGCCATGTCTACCTCAGTTTGAGCATTGGAGGACCTTATCAGTTCAAATGAAATGGACATAGCTACATCAATTGGGACCAATGGTTGGAAACCCAAGCACACCTGAAAAGGATTATGGCCAATTGAGTTATGTAGGGATCTATTATAGTTATGCTAAACATATGGAAGGTTTTCGTCACATCTATGTGGGTGCTTAGAGTTGTGCATGCATAAGATATGCACAATTATTTAATTGGCCACTTATTTTCATCCATTTGATTGGGGATGAAAGGAACTCGATTTGGTCAACTTAGTATCCATGAGACACCATAGGCTAGACCAAATGGTGTTGAGGAACCTACTGACCCTATCTAAAATAATGGCTTGAGGTAGCCCGAAATGAACCCAAGCACGCTCAAAGAATATTTTAGTAGTGGCTTCAACTGTGATCCTATTCTTGCACGTTGCTAGAATGGCCACCCTAGAGAATTGATCAACCACCACAAACACACAATCATTGCTATGCTTGGTGGATGGAAACCTTGACATGGAATCTATGGACACTGACTCCCAGTGCTTGTATGGGCTAGGTAGAGGAGTGTACAACCCCTATTATTGGATGGTTGGTTTAGCAATGGCATAATCAGTTCATGATTTGATATATTAATTAGCATCTTGTTGAAGCTTTGGCCAATAGAAATATTGTTAAAGTACTACTACTATTTCTCCATTACAAATTTCCCTGCCACTCTGTTGTAATGTGCCTCTCAAATCAGCATGGCACGCTCGCTTGAAGCAACATCAAGGTGGCCTAGGTAGCATAACATTGCATCTTGATTTGTGAAGGGAAAAAATGAAATACAATTTCATAAACAAAACATATGGATATAATTAAAATTGATTATTATTAATAGATTGAAAATGCTTAACTATAAAAATGTAAAATGAAAACAAACTTTCTTGAATGGTGGTGGCTTATCTCTGAGAAGAGATGTGATGGCTAAGTGCCTTTGCTAGAGTGAGTTACATTAAGGCCAAAAGGTCCTTTTTAACATCAAAAGTGGTGAGGAAATTCTAAACATCCAAAAACGTAGCCCTAAGAGATGAAATGCCAAAGGGATTATGGACACCAATGCGGTTAGATGATACATCAACTTCACAAGGCCATAACCTTTTCATACAATATCCATTTGGCGTGCTTGATAGACTGTTGGAAATGTCTAACCGATAATTACACATTCTAGATTACTTAGGCTTTGCATATGACTATAGCCTAGGTACATTCCACATTAAAAAAGCATCAATCAAGTCCCTACAAATGACCTTGAAAGTTTAGGACCTAAAAAACTATAGAAAAACTACCAAGATGGGAAATTGTGCTTTGAGTCAATGGAGTAGATGGATGGCCAATTATATCCACATATATTAGTTATATCCCCTTAAGAAGCAATTGTTTCCATTGCATTGAGGGCCCCCATTAGAAGGAGAAAGTTCTACTAAATTTAGCTCTTGGTGAGCCACTTTCCTTGGTGAAGAAGTTGTCTGACTTTCACAGCCTGGTAGAGTTGAAAGTGTTGTTGGTGGGTATCCTTTATCTTGGTGTCGACGATTTGATCCATTGTAGCTTGTTCAATGTAGTCAGGATTGAGCATCGTGGGGGCCAATTGATCGACTGCCTCTAGGTATCTAACAAAGGTGGATGATATGGTCGAAGCACCTCCACATCGAACAGAGGGTGGAACAGAGGGTGAAAGCCAAGGAATGGGGGAATGCTCAATTTAAAAGCATTGTCACCCACCTTCTTTGTGATTAAGTGTGTCCCATATTGGAGGCGATATGAGATTCTTATTAAGGCCCACAAGGCACTCTTTCTATAATTGTAAAAACACCTTATCACCAACATGAAACTCTTATGGAACACTTCGTTGGTCATGCCACTACTTCTACTTAGCATTTGATTTTTGTAGGATATGATGGACTTGTTGTTGGTGGTGTTCGATCCACTAAATAAATTTAGATGCCTTGTTTACCTTGTTCTAAGAATGGGAGGAATTGGTTGGTGCAGATG
The DNA here is from genome assembly GCA_000404065.3 of Pinus taeda. NCBI lineage: Eukaryota > Viridiplantae > Streptophyta > Pinopsida > Pinales > Pinaceae > Pinus > Pinus taeda. Next base: position 78,264 of record APFE030905382.1, read on the forward strand.
CAATGGGTATGGTGACATCAATTGGGTCCAATGGTTGGAACCCAAAGCACATCTAAAAAGTACTATAGCTAATAGAGTTGTGGAGGGATTTTTTATAACTATGATAAATATATGGAAGTTTTTCATCCCATGTACGCAGGTGCTTGAAGTTGTACATGCATAAGATATGCACAATCATCATATTGACCACTTCTATTTTTCCATCTTATTAGGGATGAAAAGAATTCGATTCGGTCAACTTAGTATCCATGAGACACCATAAGCTGGACCAAAAGGTGCTAAGGAACATATTTTACCTATCTAAAATAATGGCTTGAGGTAGCCCTAAATGAACCCAAACACATTGAAAGAAGAGTTTAACAATGGCTTCAACTGTGATATTATTCTTGCACAATGACATAATCGCCATATTAGAGAACTGGTCGACCACCAAAAATACAAAATCATTGCCATGCTTGGTGGATGGAAAACCTAACATGTAATCCATGGAAACTAACTCCTAGGCTTGTCAAGGGTAGGTAGAGGAGTGTACAACTTCTGCATTTTGATGGTTGGTTTAATAATGGCATAGGCGGTGCATGATATGATATGTCGTTGGGAATCTTGTTGATACTTTGGACAGTAGAAATATTGTTGAAGTACTGCTACTGTCTTCTCCACACCAAAATGACCTACCACCCGACTGTGATGTACCTTCCAGATCAACTAAGCATGCTTGCTTGAAGGAACACAAAGGCAGCCCAGGTAGCACAATAGTGCATCTTGATTTGTGAAAAGAGTGAAATGAAATATAGATTTATAGCCAAAACACAGGGACGCAGTGAAACTTTACTGATATTAATAAATGGAAAATGATGAAACTATAAAAATACAGAATGAAAACAAACTAGCTCGAATGGTAGTAGCTTATCTTTGAAAAGGGATGTGATGGCTATGCGCCTTCGCTAATGTGAGTTACAATGAGGCTGAAAGGCCCTTCTTAACATCAGAAGCAATGAATTAATCCTAACATCCAGAAACCTAACCCTAAGAGATGAAACACCAAAGGCTTATAGGTCTGATTGGGGTTAGTTGGCACATCAACTTCTCAGGGTCATAACTTTTGCATACAATATTTGTTTGGTGTACTCGATAGCCCATTGGAAAGGTCTTGCTAAGAATTACACATTTTTTTAACCTAGGCTTTTTCAATGATGATAGGTTAGTTCCCTTCCACATAAAACAAACATCATCTAGGGCCTCAAAATGGCCCCAAAAGTTTAGGACCCAAAAATCTACCAAGATGGATAACTATGCTTTGAGCTAGTGGAACAAGTAGATAGCCACTGATATCCTCCTATATCAATCCTCCCCCATTAATAAGCAATGGTCTCCATTATGTTGATGGCCCCCATCAAATGGGGAAGCTTTTATTGAATGTGGCTTAAAGGGAGCTACTAGCCTTTGCACAAGAAGTCATTTGGCTTTCACAACACAGTAGAGTTGGATGCATTACTGGTGGGTATCCTTTTTCTTGGTGTCAATGATATTATCCACTATAACCATTCATTACAGCCATGATTAAGCTTCGTGTGGGCCAATTTCTTAACCTCGTAAAAGGTGTCCAACAAACTTGGATAAAATGGTCAAAGCATCTTGATCCAAGTGGATGTTGGTGGCCACCCACCTATCCCACTTGGACCCCCACAACTATCTCTTTCAGTTTTTTAGTTTGCTTAATTGTAGCACAATATAGTATTTTTGGCAATTTTTCGGGTCCTGAACTTCCAGAGCTGTTTTGAGGCCCTAAATGACATTTTTTGGGAAAGTTGGGAGCAACATGGGTCCATAGACTAATGTTGCTCACTCCAAAGTTGTAGTCCTTGGATAGATATTTCTAATGAGGTATTGTGCGCATCAAACAGAGATCGTATGCCAAAGTTACAACCCCAGGAAATTGATGTACCAATTTACCCAAACGGGGCCCATAGTTTGACGCTTCATCTCTTAGGGTTATTTTTTTGGATGTTTAGGTCTTTCCATTGTTTCTCAACAATAAATAGGCCTTCGAGCCTCATTGTAACATAGTTCAGAGGCATGTAGCCGCCACATATCTTCTCAGAGATAAGCTACCATCGCCCGAGCTAGTTTATTTCCATTTTTGTTTGTAAGCATATTTCAGTATTTTTCATCAACGAAATGAAGTATTATTTCTGTTTCATCTCTGTATTTATGGTTATATCTGTAATTTGTTGCATTCATGTTTAAATATGGATCACATCTCCACCTTGAACACATGGTGCAGGACAAGGTATGGAGGAATGCTCGATTTGAAAGCATTATCACTCACCACCTTTCTGATTATGTATGACCCATATTGGAGTGGTATGAAGTTCATATTGGGGCTTGTGAGGCATTCTTTCTGTAAGTTTAACCACATATTATCACCAACCTAAAAGTTATGTGGAAACCTATGTTGATCTTGTTGCTGCTTGTACTTGGAGTTGGATTTCTATAGGATATCATGGACCTATTGTTGAAGGTATTGGGTCCATTTAATAAATTTGGTTATCATATCTTCCCATGTCTAAGCATGGGTTGATTCAATCAATGCAAATTCCATGGGCATAACTACATTAATTGGGCCCAATGGTTGGAACCCCAAGCACACTTGAAAAGGACTATGGCGAATAGAGTTGTGGAAGGCTCTATTATATTGTTAAAAATATGGAAGGATTTCATTCCATTTATGCAAATAGTTGGAGTTTGGAGTTGTAAATGTTAAATATATGCATAATCATCTTGTTGAGAAATTTTGTTTATTCATCCAATTGGGGATGAAAGACAATTGATTTCATCAACTTGGTGTCAATGAGAAACCATAGGTTGGACCAAAAGGTGTTGAGGAACCTGTTATCCCTGTCATAAATAATGATTTGAGGTAGCCCAAAATGAACCAAACACACTCAAAGAAGAGTTTAGTAGTGGATTTAGTTGTGATACTCTTCTTGCATGGTGCTAGAATTTTTGCCTTCGAGAATTGGTCGAAAACCACAAACAGACAATCATGACCATGCCTAGTGGATGGAAAACCTTACATGTAACCTGTGGATACTGACTCCCAGGGCTTGTTCAGGGTAGGTAGAGGAGTGTATAACCCCTGATTTTTTATTGTTGTTTTAGAAAGGGCATAAGCGGTGCATGATATGATATACCAATGGACATCCTGTTGAAGCTTTATATCATAGAAATATTGTTATTTCCTTATGCACCTCAAAGTGCCCATCCACCTGACTATAATGTGCCTCCTAGATAAGCTTGGCACGCTTGCTTGAAGGAACACAAAGGTGGCCCAAGTTGAAAAATAATGCATCTTGATTTGTGAAGGGAATGAAATGACATACAAATTTATAACCAACACATAAGGATATAATGAAGCTTGACTTCTATTATTAGATGGAAAATGTTGAAACTATAAAAATTCAAAATGAAGACAAACTAGCTTGAATGGTGGTAGCTTATCTCTAAGAAAATATGTGACGATTGCCCGCCTTCACTAGGGTGAGCCACAATGAGGTTGAAAGGCCCTTTTTAACATCAGAAGCAATGAGGAAGCCCTAAACATCCAACAACCTAAACCTAGAAGTTGAAACACCAAAAGGATTATGGGCCCCACTGGGGTTAGCTGGTATATCAACTTTGAAGGGTATTAATTTTTTCTTACAATATCCATTTGACGTGCTCGATAACTCATTGGAAAAATATAATTGAGAATTTCAAATTTTAAGTTGACCTAGGATTTTCCTATTTTTATATCTTAGGGCATTGTTATGCCAAACAACATCATTTACTACCTCAAAATGATCTCAAAAGTTTAGGACCTAAAACTTTGTAGAAAATATATCGAGATAGAGAACTATGTTTTGAGTTAGTGGCCTAGGTAAATGGCTACTAATATCCACATGTATTAGTACTCCCCTCTTAAGAAGCAGTGATCTCCATTGCGTTTAGGGCCCTCATCATTTGGGGAACTTTCTGCTAAATTTGGCTCCTTTTAAGCCACTTTCCTTGGTGCCCAGCTTTCATAACCCGATAGAGTTGAATGTGTTGCAAACATGTATCCTTTGTCTAGGTGTCGATGATATGATTCGCTATATATTCTTCAATTAAATCATAATTGAGCTCCTTACGTGCCAATTTCTCAACTGCTTCTGAGTTGTCCAATAGAGGTGGATAATATGGTCAAAGCATCTCCACATTGAATGTGGGTTGCATGCTAAGGAATGTCAAAATTATTATATCAAAAGCATTGTCACCCACCCCCTTTGTGATTGTGTACAACCCATATAAGAGTGGCATGTAGATTCCTATTGGGGCATGTAGGGCATCCTTTCTATCAGTGTAACCACACCTTATCATCAACTTGAAAGTTATGTCAAACCTTATGTTGGTCATGTCGCTATTTCTACTTGGAATTTTTTTTTTGTAGGATATGATGAACCTGTTGTTGGAGGTTTTGGATCCACTCAACAAATTTGGTTTCCCTATCTACCTTGTTCTGAGCATGGGATAAATCAGTTGGTGTGAATCAAATGGGCATAACTACATCAATTAGGGCCAATGATTGGAACCCCAAGCACAACTGAAAATGACTATGACCACTAGAGTTGTGGAGGGCTTTGTTATAGCTATGTTGGACATATGGATGGTTTTTATGCCATTTACACGTGTTCTTAGAGTTATACAAGTGCAAGATATGCACAATCATAATGTTGACAACTTTTGTTTGTCCATCTAATTAGGGATGAAAGGCATTCAACTTTGTTGAATTGGTCTCGACGAGACACCATAGGTTAGACCAAAAGGTGTTAAGGATTTTGTTGTCCATACCTAAAATAATGGTCTAAGGAAGCCCTAAATGAACCCAAACACACTTGAAGAAGAGTTTAACAGTGGTTTCAATTGTGGTACTCTTCTTGCACGATGCTAGAATGGACATCTTAAAGAACTAGTCTACCACCTGTTAGCGCTTGAGATTTCACCTCAGGCTGAGAAAGGCAAACCTTCAAGGCAACATCAAACCATTTCACCTCATAGCTAGCCCTACGGG
>APFE030905382.1:102502-123718 GCA_000404065.3 Pinus taeda
ATTTTGAATGCGAGGAAGTTAGTGAAGACCGTAGAGTCAAGTTTGCAGCAACAAAGCTGAAAGGACACGCAGCTCTGTAGTGGGACAGTGTCCAGAATGAGAGGAAGAGGTTGAACAAAACACCGATTAAAACTTGGACAAGGATGGTAGCTAAATTGAAGGGCAAATTTCTGCCAAGGGATTATCAAATCACGTTACATAGACAGGTACAGAACTTGAGACAGAGGGGACTGACTGTGAAAGAGTACACAGAGGAATTCTACCGAGTGAATTTGCGAGCCGGATATACAGAGGATACGGCAGAAAGGACAGCCATATATGTTAATGGACTGAGGATGGATATTTTGGACGAAATAAGTATTTTTTCTCCAAATAATACTGAGGAGGCATACCAGAGTGCAATTAAAGCAGAGGAGAAAATTAACCGAAGACAGAATGCCCAGAGAGGATGGGGGTCTACCAGAGGGAGAGGCCAGTCCTATGGCAGGGGCCGGACTGCCAGCAACAGCGAGGAAGCCAGCGGTTCGAGGACTTCAGGAACAACAGAAAAAGGAGACGAAACGAGAGGTGGTAGATCGTTCCAACGTGGCAGAGGAAATGGCCGTGGAAGGGGAACTGGTTATCAATGCTATAGATGCCACAAGTGGGGGCACCGTTCGTTTGAGTGCCCAGAAACAAATTCAGCTGGACAGCGAGGCGCGTATGTGGCGCAACCAGAGGAAATAGCAGCACCCCCTCAAGAGGTAGAGAATGCCCCAGAAACGGGAGAAGCTTTAGTGCTGCATAAGGTATTACTGAAACCAGTTGATGAGAGTGTCGAACAGACGCAGCGGAAAGCTCTGTTCAGGACAATTTGCAAATCACAGGGTAAGTGTTGTAAGATGATAATCGACAGTGGAAGTACGGACAATTTGGTATCCACAAAAATGGTGGAAAAGTTGGGGCTGAAGTGTTTAAAACACCCCAGTCCATATAGAGTTTCATGGTTACAAAAGGGGCACCAGTTACTGGTGGACGAGCAAAGTGAGGTTGAATTTCAAATAGGTCGATATAAGGATAAAATTATTTGTGACATCATGTCGATGGACGTATGTCACATATTATTGGGCAGGCCTTAGCAATATGATAGGAAGGTGACACACGATGGAGTGATGAACTGTTATAAGTTCGAGAAAGATGGGGTCAGGCATACCCTTGTGCCTATCAGAGAAGAGAAGGAAACAGCTGAAGCAAGCGAAACCAAAGCATTGCTAATGAGCGGAATTTTTTTTTTAAAACAGGTTGAGAACAGTGAAATAAGTTATGCTGTAGTCAAAAAGACAAGGACAGTCCTCTTACATATGGAGATAACAGATTTACCCATGGAAATACAACGAATGTTGGAAGAATTTATAGATATAGTAGTGGATGACTTGCCAGACAAGTTACCCCCCAAGCGGAGTATCAGTCACCATATTGATTTTATACCCGGAGCCAGCTTACCAAATAAAGCAGCCTATCGAATGAGCCCCAAGGATAATGAGGAAATCAAGAAACAGGTGCAAGAACTATTGGAAAAAGGTTTAATCAGAGAAAGTTTGAGCCCATGTGCTGTGCCAACAGTCCTCACCCCCAATAAGGGAGGAGAGTGGCGGATGTGCACCGATTCCAGGGCCATCAATAAAATCACCATCCAGTACAGATTTCCGTTACCGCGTATGGATGATATGATGGACTGCTTAAGTGGGGCAGCTTACTTCTCAAAAATAGACTTAAAAAGAAGATATCACTAGATTCGGATACGAGAAGGAGACGAGTGGGAAACAACTTTTAAAACTAATGAGGGATTATATGAATGGCTGGTCATGCCATTTGGGTTGAGCAATGCACCCAGCACATTCATGAGACTCATGAATGAGATGTTGAAGGAGTATATTGGGAAATTTGTAATAGTTTATTTAGATGAAATCCTTATTTTCAGCAAGACGAAAGAAAAACACTTCTGGCATGTGCGCAAAGTGTTGGAAAAGCTACAACAGAACAAGTTATTAATAAATTTGAAGAAATGTACGTTTCTGCAAAGAGAATTAATTTATTTGGGATTTGTGATAGCAGAAAATGAATTAAAAATGGATCCGGAAAAGGTAACAACAATAGTAAATTGGCCGTCACCGAAAAATTTATTTGAGGTACGTAGTTTCCATGGATTGGCAAGTTTCTATAGAAAGTTTATTAAGAATTTTAGCAGAATTTGTGCTCCTATGTTGGAGACCATCAAAAAGGCCAGCCAACCTTTTCGATGGACAGAAGCAGCAGAAAAAAGTTTTCAATTATTGAAAAAGAAGATTACGGAAAGACCGATTCTCAGGCTACCAGATTTTCAAAAATTATTTCAGGTACGTTGTGATGCTAGCGGAACAGCAATCGAGGCTGTACTCAGTCAGGAGGACAGGCCTATAGCATTTTTTAGTGAAAAGCTGAATGAGAGTAGGCAGAAGTACTCCTCATATGATAAAGAATTTTATGCAGTGGTACAGGCTTTAAGACACTGGAGGCATTATTTATTAGGGAACGAATTCGTGTTGTTTTCAGATAACTCTGCATTGCAATATGTAATGCAACAACACAAACTCAATCATAAGCATGCCAAATGGGTGGAGTACTTACAAAGTTTTAATTTTGTGTTGAAACATATCAGTGGACAAGCAATTAAGGTGGCTGACGCATTAAGTAGAAAAGCTCTACTTTTGCAGGAGAGTGCTGTACAGGTTTTGGGTTTTGAACAGTTACGAGATCTTTGCAAAACAGATACAGATTTCAGAGAAGCCTATGAGGCATGCCAGAACCCTTTGATAAGGGGAAATAGTCCCTGGTTAGATTACAATATACAGGAAAAATTTCTATTTAAGGGAGGACAACTGTGTATCCCCAACTGTTCCATGAGGGAGAATATTATTCGTGAAAAACACAGCGGGGGTTTGGCTGGACACTTCGGTATAGATAAGACCTTGGAGCAACTTAGTCATTTCTATTTTTGGCCAAGAATGCGACGAGACATCCAACGTTTTGTGACTAAGTGTAAGGTGTGTCAATTAGCGAAGGGACACAGCCAGAACACAGGATTATATACGCCATTACCTGTTCCAGGCAGACCATGGGATTCGGTTAGTCTAGATTTTGTTTTGGGACTGCCAAAAACACAGAAAGGTTATGATTCAGTGATGGTAGTGGTGGATCATTTCTAAAAAATGGCACATTTCATACCTTGTCGAAAAACTAGTGACGCCACTCACGTGGCCCACCTGTTTTTTAATGAGATTGTCAGGTTACACGGGTTACCAACAACCATCCTATCGAACAGAGACGTGAAGTTCACGGGACATTTTTGGCGTACCTTATGGAAAAAAATGAACACCCAATTAAGCTACAGTTCTGCTTATCACCCGCAAACCGACGGGCAGACAGAAGTTGTGAACAGAAGTTTGGGAAACCTGTTACGCAGCTTAGTCGGGGAGAATTCACGGATGTGGGACCGAGTGCTAGTGCAAGCAGAGTTTGCTTACAACGACTCGCCAAATCGTAGCACGGGTCTCAGTCCCTTTTAGATCCTATATGGCATGCACCCTCGTGGAGTGCATGAACTTCAGGATCTTGGTTTACAGGAACGACGGAGTGCGGATGGAGAAGATTTTACTAATGCAATGAGGGGTTTACACGAACAGGTGAAAGCAAAATTACAGGACAACAGCTCAAAGTATAAACAACATGCAGATCTAAAGAGAAGAGAAGTTCAATTTGAGGTGGGGGACGAAGTCCTGGTACACTTGCGTAAGGAACGTTTACCTAAGGGTACGTACAATAAACTAAAGTACAAAAAGATAGGACCTTGTAAGATCTTGCGAAAATTTTCGGCAAATGCCTGCGAAATACAACTACCACCCGGAATAGGCATTTCACCTATCTTCAATGTGGCAGATCTGTTTCCGTATACAGGCGATCTGATGGAGGAAAAGAAAGATGGACCCGGACAATCCAATCGGAACACCCAAGAAGACGGAGAAACTTGGAAAAGACAGATGCCTTATGTCCAACCCCCTGAGATCAAAGGCATCCTCGAAACTCAGGTAGTTAGATGTACTTGGCGGAAAAATTATTTTCAGTACCTGGTCAAGTGGAAGAACCGTCCGATTGAGGACAGCTCATGGCTTGACGCCAAGCAGATTGGACAAACAGGAACGTCGGTCGAGGAGCTCATGAACCGGAGTCATGATCTCTTTTCACCCCGGGAACCTAATGCAGGAGCATCCAGCTCACTGTAATTGGGCAAAATTCCAACCAGGTTAAAAGGCTATTGATCGATTGGACTGTTTAATTTTTACTGTAATAATTTTTCTTTTAGTTTGTTTACAGAGTCAGTGAATTTAGACATCTATTTTTTACTTCAGTTAGAATTACAGTAGCTTAGTTATTAGTTAAGGACTGGTCCATTAAATTAGGGAAATAAGAACCAACTGTTTCTCCAAGTCTTGAAATGCCAAGAGATTATAGTTATTAACAAAAATAGTATTTCTGTAACCATATTCTATATCAGTTGAATGATAAGAGAAGAGAGATAGAGAGACAGTCAGAAGCATTCAAAAAAGAAAGTTATTTGTCCATTTGTATCATCTTTATTAATATTTGCCTAAATGAATTTTCTTTCTTTACGGCCTGATAAACTACCATACAAATAATATTTATCAAATTGCTATTGCAAGTATTCAAATATGAGTCACAGTCAAACATTAAACAACCAGACGAAGTCTCGGTAATCTACAGTCACAAATGACAGACAACCATACATTTATTTCGCACACAGTCGAATAAGAACCCCAGCATATAACATCCAGAAATCGAAGGTGAAGAAATTGCGTATAAGATTCAACCATTTTCCAGTGTTCGAAGACATAAAGAACAACCAATGAACAGAGACGGAATACAAATGCAAAGAGGTAATGATGCTGTACATTTTCTTTTCCTTTCATAAATTTCATTTTATAAAGTCGAAGGACTACGAATACAGTGACTGTTGGTAAAGCCAGAACGATTCCATGAAAAACAAAGTCCGTTACCATACATAGAGTAAAGTACGACATATAGTCGAAAAAACTTTATAAACCAGAAAACCCTGAACTAGGGTTTGACAAAACCGACCGACAACGACTCCCATTTCTTGTAAAACTTAATACAGGAGCAAATGGAAGAAATACAGCCAAGTTAAATTCATACAGCGACCGAAGGACCTGAACAAGATCACAAAACCTTAACATTAAGCAAAACTACAACCAGACGGTTGGGTTCCGGCCTACCCAAGAAAATAAGCGACTGTACAAGCTAAACACTGGAGGATATGCCGCCCAGGTTGCCATCAACGACCTGCAAACATTAACCCATCTACATTACAATGAAAGCAACGAGGGAAATTCCAAGAAGAAGTGCGAATGCCTGTGGAGAATTAGAAATACAGTGAAATTACCTGGGAGAGCGAAGCCGAATGCAACCGTGTGACATCCTGAAGAATTTGGGTGACTGTAGACCAGAGGAACAAAGTGGGTTAGTTCCAGAAAGAGAAGCCGAGTAAGATTGAACCAAGGAAAGGAGTATTTACCTGTTCCAAGCGAAGGACGTGCACCCGAAAAGTCCTGTGCTCGAAGGCAAATACAGTGTCGCACTGTGAGAGACCCAACCAACAACAAGCAGATAATACCCAACTAGATTCGAACTAGAGACAACAAGGTTCCAAGCAAACACAACAAAACCACAGTGATTTCCAGAAACGACTACAAAACCTCGACCAAGAAACACGAGATACACACAGACAGCAAGATATAACAACCATCAACAAGTGCTTAACAAATACCTTAAGGAATCTGCGCATGTAAGGAAGGAAAGAACAGAAATACTCACCGAGGTCAAACCACAGAACCGAGCCGAATAGCCATCAAAACCAAACGCCATTTCCATTAAAATTGCAAGCAGGTTGAATAGAGGAGGGGCCAAGTTTTTCCTGCACAAAGAGTTGCACATACCAATAGAGCAGAGCATATAGCATTCTACAGAAGAAAACCAGAAACCCTCGACCAGAGCAGATAACCTCAGAGTGGAAATAACGAATGAACAATCCAGAACATGCCATAATGAACAAGGGTTAAGGCGCGAAGGGCAAGCGGGAGCAGTCTCGAGGCGGAGTACAGATATTTACTGCAGGCATTAACTCTCCAGCTACCAACTCGCATAGAAATCCCGCGGACAAACACAGTTAAGATTTTTATCTGCCACGTATACATTTTCCTTCCGCGTGTAAAGTGTAAAGCGTAGGCCTTTTGGGCTGGGTTACACCATTTTGTTTAGGATTTATTTAAGTGGAATATGAAGAATCACTTAGGGATAGAGGAATCTCAATTTGTATTATCGTATTATGCATTGTTTTCAAGTAAGTAATGCAAGTTATTTGAAAAAATGATCTCACATCCTTTGGTGTGATTTACTTTTTACCATTATTGTATGTGTTTACAAGATAAGTGAATCTTATGAAATATTCTAATAATGCTTGGGTATCTAATGACTCCATTTTTTTTTACAACCATAGTACAATTCCACTTATGAGTAATGTTGTGTTTCATTAAAGGATGCAATATATCAAAATTCACTTTCACTATTTGAGGCTATTATATGAAGATAAAGAAATTAAGTTGTGATTTTGTAAAACCAAGGATTATATGGCAAACATGTTCATAAATTTGCCAAATGGATACAACTTTCAAAAGTCTAAAGCAATGCCAAAAAAGAAAGAGTGATTTTCATCAAGAAAGAATGTTGGAAAAAATGGAAAATGATGGTTCACAAAATGTAATTTTATTGAAGTATAAAAACACCATTTTTTTGTTATGGTTATGCAGTTGTAGTTTGGGAATGTGGCATTGTTGCTAAATTAGTAAGCTTGTAGAAGGTCAATTTTAAGGACCCTTACAAATCTACTATGGATAATGTCGAAGGATTGTAAAAATTCAAAGTCTGGAGGATTACATGTAACACACAATTGAGCATCCTATTTTGTATACACTTGACTATGTAATACTAGACATATGATTTGGCATTCTTACTGGGTCACTGGCGACGTGGACTATGCATTTGATTACCCTAATACATATATTGTAAATACTTGTACAAATTCCTAGTTTGGAGACCAAGGCCAAGGCTTGGTTAGAGGATAACAAACATATTGGACTACCATTACAATGTTGGGACATGGACAACTTAGGCAAATGTTGATATGGATAGGTGAAACAAATGTTGAAACATAAAAAAATTATAACATGTGTTGCATCATGAATTGTTAAGACAAACATTAGACATGGACAACTAAGACAAGTTTTGAGACACGGGCAATTGAGACAAGTGATAAGACATGGATAATTGAGGTGTATAATAGATATGGCCATCTAATACAAGTGTTAAGGCATGGAAAATTTAGACAAGTGTTGGGACATGGACAACCAAGACAAGTGGCGAGATGAGTGTTGAGACATGGACAATTGAGACAAATGTTAACACATGGACAACAAATACAAGTGTTGGGATGTGGACAATTGAGACAAGTGATGGGATATGAAGGACATCATAGGACATATAATTTTCTTTGAGTTTTTGAATGTATTAAAATATTGTAGGTTGATGTCACCATGGAGCGTAAGTATCGCAAAATGAATGCGAATATAGTAAAAAAAGTCAAAAAATATATTACAATAGTAAAAAGAGACTATGATTCCTTGAGAGGGAAAGAGGAAAGATAGACCCATGGGATATGTATTTTATTGTCATTTTTCATCCTATAAACTCACCACCCCCTTCCCTTATCTAGGAAGATCATAATGCTTTGGACGTTTTATTAAATACACATACTATCTTGAAAGCCCAAAAGGTATATAATGAGTATTTAGATATTATGAGCTTATTCTTCCTCATTTGATTCTCCATCCATACCATGAGCTAGCGTGAGCCTATATATTCAAAATGATTTGATGATTAGTGGAGACAAATGATATATGGTCACAATGACTAGTGGGGTTGGAGTAAGATAGTAACATATACACCCTTATGTTTATGTTTAGATTGGATTATGTATGAGATGAGAACTATCATTATAGGTCTTATGGAGGAAATTCAATGCCTTGGACTCTTCTTATATTGGGGTCATTAAGGCACACACAATTAATTGAGAGACATGTGTGTTATGCAAGTCTAAGTGAGAGGCATGTGAGCCATGCAAGTTTAAGTGAGGAGCCTAAAAGTGACAAGCCTTTGAGTTGTCATGTGATCGATGGATTTGTACATAGAATGACCTTTAAGTCATGAACACAACATCTATATAATGTATTTACTCTGCATTCTTTCCACTTAGTTATTATCCTTGCCACAAACAGGTGATAACACATTCAATTTAACTTTGATCATAATTAATAAACCTTTTGAGTAAAAATTAAATCACAATATCTAAAATTCACATTATCAAACAAAATTATTTTATTTTTAAAAATATTTAAATTTTATTTATTAAAATTATGATTGGCTTACTAGGTTTCACTCTTGTTTTGTGATAATGGCGATGTACAAAGTTGTGTGTAGGGCAAATGATGGTGATGTAAGTGGATACTTCATACGCGATATGACTGTCTCAATTTAGGCAAGCTAGCACATCAATGAAAGAAAAGCTCTATTTCCAACCCTATAACAAAGTAAATGTGCTCTGACATGCAAGCCAAATAGCGCTCGCCCCTCTCTCTCCACGCTGCTATCTCGATTTGCGTGCTGTCACTCAAAAGGCGAGTGCTATTTGACTTGCATGTCAGAGCGCATTTACTTTGTTATAGGGTTGGAAATAGGAAAAGCCAACAATAAAACGTTTAATTAAAAATTAAGCTTTATAACCAATTAAATTCGCGAAAAAAAAAAAAAAAAAAAAAAAAAAAAAAAAAAAAAAAAAAAAAAAAAAAAAAAATAAATAAATAAATAAATAAATAAATAAATAAAATAAAATAAAATAAAATAATAAATAAAATAATAATGCACGCTATCTGCGCGTGATATGACTGTCGTCGTCGATTCAATCAAATTAGCACATCAATAAATCCTTTGATTAACAACTGATTCCTTATAATCAATTAAATCCCAAATAATATAGTCTAAAAAAAAAGAAATTCTTTTACACACTATCTCCATTAATTATATCATGTAGTCGATATAAAATATTCTATGGTTTTGTTACTCTAACAACATGCACCCTTATTTTTTACAAAATTTTATATTTTTAAAATAGTAATACTTGGGTCACTTTTCTTAACTCGCTCACCTACTCACTCACGACAGCCAACTTATTATAACATGGTTTTTGTGGTAAGGTGCGTCAATTGACTACGTAATGCTTATTCGTGCACGTGCCATAGATACAAGTTTTGAAAAACTTAAGTGATATGTTTATAAACAACTAAATTGTGTAAGTAGGTGAGTGATGATCTATTATCTAAATTATTTAATTACCTATGTGAGTATAATGTGGATTTTTCGTATTATTTACTTTGAATTACTTACACATTGCAGTGATAGATTCATACATACATAGAGTTTCGATCATCTTGAAAGAAACCTCGTATATCCCATATTATGTCTTTTTTTATTGAAATGGTACCATATGTAATCCATTATCCAAAAACCAAGGTCCAGGCTCGTGGGTCCCATACACTCCACTCATTATATTTTAGTGGGTTCCTTCAAATTTTTAAAGCAAGTTGCTTTCAAATTTCAATTTATATACGCTGGATAACTATGATTAAATTTCGATGAGATTGATTTTTTTGGACCATTTATTTTAAAATCTTAATTCATACAGAGATGCAATTAAATAACTCTTAATTTTAGTTATGTGAAAAAAAAATTATATTATTAATTTTAGTTATATCACTAAAATTTTATCATATAATTTTAACTATGCTACTAAAATTTTATGAAGTTGAATTTATAACAAAATTAAGCTTATATTATTGAGAAGGTAAAACGGTTCTAATATCAAAAAAGATAACTCTCAAATTTAAAAGACAAATATGTATTAACATGGGCTCCCCTACATTTTATTAATCTTCCACAACTAGAATATTATTTTGCAATTGTTGGACATTCAACAACTTGCATATTTGTTTATTAGGTGTATATTAGTCGAGAAATATCGACTTGCATGTTTTTTTTCCACAGCCTTCAACCAAGATTTAATTATCGATGGCCTTGTGCCTTCACAACATGCTTATTTTTCTTACTACCCATGTGTAGAAATTCCCACTGTAGATCAACAGATTATGCAATATACTAAAACACAATACAAGATCTACTTCTACCATAAATTTTGCGGAAGTTTAATCACATATGAGCAGTATCAACCAAGAACATATATAACTGAGAATGAGAAGCAATCTCACATAACACAAAAGAAATAACCCGGGGAAAGCCTCAGCCTAAAATCCTAACTTTGTATTATCATACAAGTGGAAATATAGTCCGGATTACAAAAAAAATATGCCCACAAGCTATCCTGCTCTCTCTGCAATCCCTCTGCTGCTCATAGACAGTCAAAGGCCTCTCTCAAACCTTCTCCTCTGCCCTCCAAGCCTCCTATTTCTTTGCACAATTTTCCTTGGGGTCCAGTGCAGCCACTTGTGTGAATTGGTCCCTTCACACACTCACTGACCTCTGATCTAACTGCACAATCCTGATGGAGATAAATCTTTCTCCATGGATGAGCTTCCTTTATAGGAAAAATCCATCCAACTAATAGTACATTGTCCCTCCTCTGATCTCAACTAGGTCTTTGTCTGAACTGACATGCAAGAGTTATTCATGAGAGAATATTCAGTTATCTGAAGTGCAACAGTTATATGCAAGCATGCATTAACTAACTAAACTCACATTAATTTAAACAAATTGTTTAAATCAATCTAACTGGACTTAACTCAGTTAACTGAGCCAACTAATTACTACTCAAATTAGAACTCATCCTTATCTCTTTAACTGATGGATAAATTCCTCAATTAATGGAGAAACGGTCGCATGCCCTCACATAGACTTCATGTTCGATTTTTCACAATTAATTAACTCATGTTGAATTAATTAATTTATTTTCAAACAGCTATTAAGTTCAAATTCGAATTTTACTTCCTATTTTAGTCCAGGGACTGACTAAAATAGGAATCCATCCTAAACTGCTAAAAATAGCAACTCTATTTTTAGCACTTCCATTTTTCATTCCCTGTTGCTCAATCATACCCAAACTGCTATTTATAGCAGTGTTATTTTTAGCACTTCTATTTTTAGCATTTCTTGTTGCCATTTTCAACACCATGTTTGAAAATCTAATTATTTATTATAAATATGTGCGGCTCTTTCCATCTAATTTATCTATACTTAAAATAAGTGGTTAAGACTAACTACTATGTAGCATTTGTTGAAGGTTGTTAATTTTTTGACATCATTCTGAGTTTTCTTTAGTATGATTAAAGAATTTATGAACTTATGGAATGAATGATATCATACCTACATGTGTAATTATTAACCATGTTGAGTTTGTATATTTGTGTTCAATTAGTAAAATGCATGAAACATTAAAGTATTTGGGAATTTTATATCGTGACTATAATGATATTCTATTGCAAAATAATGTTAACAACTTAACATGGTTTTTTATTTTGAAACATGTGTAGGAATGTTACAAAATGCTATTTTCCAACAAAATAAAGAATAATTGTCAAAATGACATATATTTACCACGATTCAATTTTTTGTCCAATATTATATTGAGGGTTTTAATTCTTCCAATTATCAATATACATAATCCATTAAGTGTATAGCGAGGAAATATCTACTTAATTATTGATAAGAAAATTTAAAATTAATATTAAAAAAATTTATAATTATTTTATATGTTATAAAAACTATATAATTATTATATTAAGTGTATTGAATTTTTATATTTTAATAAAAAATAGAATAAAAATAATTAGTATGCAAAATGATTAAAACAAATTTATTTTATAATTAAATAAATTATTTAATAATGTGTAATTATTTATGATTATTTATTAATTATAGTCATAAAATATTATATTAAAAAAAATGTAAATATTTTAGTAGTCTAGTCTAACTTATATATGATGGTTTTTTCTAAACAAATATTATTTATAAATGGTAAAATTATTATGATTATTTATTTATAGTCATAAATATTATTATTTAAAAAAAACTGTAAATATTTAGTAGGTCTAGTCTAACTTATTATGAATGGCTTTTTACCTATTGATACAGTTTCAAGTTAAATTGTGATTTTTTGTCATTAAAAACTTAAACTAAAGTTTTTTTAAAATCTCTATGAAATTTTGATTTAAACTAATTAGATAAAATACACAAAAATGTCATTTATCTATAAGTTTAACTTACGAGATTTTTATATATTTATTTTTAAAGTTTTACAATAAAATAATAATTTATAATTTAATAAAATAGCTTGTTTACTTTATTTATAGGAATTTAATTGTTATGAATGATAGTTTAATATTGTTATTAAGTTAGAAGCATTACTATTTAAACTTAGTAAAGTAACTTATTCGCAAAATTAAATAATATATTAATTAAACTTTTAAATTTACATATCATTTAGTTGGTTTGTATAAACCATCCTAGATCCATCTTAACTTTAGATCTACCAAGCCTCGAGAGGGATCAAATCTTTTGATATGCGAACCTCTTTTAGAGTGAAAAAAGATTTGATCCATCTCCATGCTCGGTTGTTCCGGAGTTAAGATGGATCTAAGTTGGTTTTCCCATTTAAATAAACTATATTCCATGTGAATACCATGGGTTCTCCGTACCATGGGCCATTTTTATTTTTATTCTTTAATTTTATTTTGACAAGTTTAAATGTTTACATTACATTAAATTTTTTTATTAATTTAATTTAATTTCTATTTTAATCCAATTTGACTTAGTTAAAATGTTAAACATTACATTACAATATGTCTCTCATACTGGGTTGGAGAGCACCTCTCACACAATAATTAGGAAGGAGGTATCATAGTCTATGCCGATTATGAGGTGGATGTGTAATTCCATCTATACTCAACTTGGAGTTGACACGTGCCCCTTTTAAAATTGAACAAAAAATCTTTAAAAAAAAACTTGGAATATAATAAGAAAACAAAAATAAATACAATTGTTTGATTTGTTTAATTAAAAGTATTATAGAACATCAATGATCTCACTATGAGTGGCTATAGTAAGAAGTGGTAAAAATAGGTGTACTCTAACTTATATACGAAATAAACCTTGGATAAAACAATTTAAAGAAAGAATGTGATTTTTGGTTGTTTAAAATACATTTTTGAATGCATAAATGGATTCAAAACCATGAAAAATCCCCCTTGGCACCATAGTTTTAAAAAACGGTCGTTTCGAAACGGAAACGACTGAGTTGGTCCGTTCCATTGCCCTCCGGAGTGACTCGGTACAAAAAACGGCTTGGTTGGCCGAGTCATGGCTGACTCGGCCAACTCGGTCGTTTCTCGTACTGACTCGGCCGAGTCACAAACAGCGGCCCGTAACCCACTAAAACTATGATTTAACATTATTTTAATGAAATTTTAAGGGTTTTGCTGATTGGTTTGGACTTCAAGGTGTTTTATGAATTAGCTAAATGTTATTTGGGGTCCATTTCCCCCTCCCAAACCCCTATTTAACACACTCAAATGCTCTCTACTATTGATATGCTATTCAAATTTCATGGTAATGTTAAATTCTTAAAGTGAAAGTGGCATTCTCCTTAATCTTCATTTTCATCCTTTTACTTAAATTTTTAACATTACGATGAAATGACTCAGGATGTTTGAGAGGGGTTTCGGCCTCATTGGATTTCATATGGAGAAAGTAGAATTTTAGATTTCATTCAAAATCCAGCAGACTTATCATTTTTTCAGGATTTTAGGATTGGAGGATTGCAATGTTTCCATTGAATTTTGTCATGTATTAGAGTATGGAACTCGTATTTAATCAAGAGAACCAATCCCTCTATGTACCTTGATGTTAGTGACATTGGTTGTCGAACTCCTCTGGTATTCGCTCCCAAACCAAGAGCTTCTGAAAATGTCACTCCCGATCCCATTTTCGCTCCTGCTCCCAAGTAACACAAAGAAGAGAAACCGTTTGGATCAAAAACGGTTAAATGATCTAGTTTATGTCCAATACAACCTCCGGCTCAGACGAAACCATTTGCTGAACAAAAGACCTGATTCAGATCCCATTGTGTTGGAAGACATTGATCCAACATCAGATTGGGTAGTGGAGAGTCGACCAACAGAGTTTGATCCTGATGAGGATCTTGATTTAGATTTAGATATCGAGACATCAGTTGAACTTGAACATGATGTTCAGTTGAATGCAGATCCCAATCCACCATCCTCAGTCTCATAGCCAGCAAGGACTCCAGTTGTAGGTGCTTCCTCTGCTCAGCCACGGCAAAAGTGCAGCCGCATATCTACTCTATCTCAACTTGCATCTGCTACAGTTGCACAACCTACTAGTGGTACCACTTCTACAGTTGTAGTTGGAGATGATGATGAGGAGGAGGAGCCATGGGCCCCCCTATCTGACTTTGATGATGATCCAAAGATTGATCGACATGATCTTGGCTCCTCTGGCAGTAGCTACTAGCCAGTAGTTGTAGTACTAGTACTGGAGTCTGGTCACAGTTTACTTTTGTTGTAGAGGCCATTTCTAGCCTCCTTGGTTATGTGTTTTTTGTTTTGAGTCTTTGATTATGTATGGCAGTTGACTATGTATTGCCATTGGGTACCATTTTGATATAATGGATTGGTTCATGAGCCTACTTTGATCATATGTTGTCTTCCATCTATATTATTACGCTGTGTGTTTGGAAACATGAATGAAAATCTTTAAAATTATGTTTAAAATCTTTAAAATTATGTTTTTTTATAGAAACTGAGTCATTTAAATCGAGCCGACCGAGTCATTACTATTTCGGATTCAGAGTCGAAGTCGATCCTCGATCGAGTCAAAGTCAGAGTCGAAGTTTTAAAACTATGCTTGGCACTCAATTTCTACAGATTAAACAACCTAAACTCAAGTTTTAAAAAATATCTGCCATGTTTTGCTTAAAATTAATCGAAAAAAAAATGTCGTGAAAATGTGATTTTGTTTATAAATTAGACTACAACATAGATAAAATATTTAACGTCAGATATAATAATAAAAAATGAATATACATGTTTGGTTTGTTTAATTAAAAATATTATAAAGCATCAATAATCTCATGCTCAGTGTCCATACTAAGGAGAAGGGGCATAAATATTTCACTCCCACTGTCAACCATAAATAAAATAGGCATAGCCTAACTTATACATGAAACAAACTTTTTCACGACATTTTTTTGGTTAATTTTAACCAACCTCCCACAAAGATTTTTAAAAAGTTGAGTTTAAGTTGTTTAATATTTAAAATTTGAGTATCTTGCAGGTCTTTTTAGGGTGCCAAATCCATTTATGCATTCAAAAATGTATTTTAAACAACACAAAATCACATTCTAGCTTGAAATTGTATTGTCGAATTCCGATGAGAAAGGTTATTTCATTTATAAGTTACTATGCCAATAAAATATTTGGGTGTCCATATGAAACATCATAATCTTATATCAACTTTATAGAAAAAACAATTATATACATTATATAATGCAATTGAAAAAAAAAAATATCACTATTTTATGCCCTAGTAAATTACATTAAAAAATGCAACTTAAACAATCCAATATCATATTATATATATATAGTTATTTATATATATATATATATATAATCTCACTCTTAGTGGCCATACTAACAAGTCACAATAATATTTCCCTCCCACTATCAACCATAAATAAAATATTTCGATGTCCATATGAAACATCATAATCTTGCGAAGTGAATAGTTAATTGTAATGGGCGGGGGAGGATTGAGGGTTTTTGAGCAAGTAAACTTAGGGTTTGACGCAGATGGTGTTCAAAGGGGAGGGAGTGGGGCTCCCTCCTATCAGAATGTGGTAACGGACAAGGGAAAGGGGTTCAAGGCAGGATTTGGGGTCCCTGTTGAAGGTGTGTCAGGGAATTGTCCATGGTATGGCTGGATTAGGTGGGAATGGTCAGAAAAGAGATGAAGACAAAAGTACGCCAGGGAATCAAGCAAACCAACAACAACAACAAAATTCAAAAGCAACCACAGTGTTGTGTTAGCACAAAACAACGGTGATCCCGAGACATGGGCCTTTAGGGATCACATGAGATCATATGTGGTTATGTGCAAGTTTATGGGCCTCTAGCCCACAGAGAAAGCTTTGTGTGATTGGATCAAACAACACTAGAAACCAAGAGGGGAGACAGAGTTTCATCTAGGTTCAAAGGGATTTTTTATGATGGTCTTTGGCAATATGGAGGATAGATATTGAATCTTTAATGGTAGTCCCTACTTCTTTGTATTAGTCGATTTATACATGCATCCTTGGATGGGAAATTTTACCCCAGGAAGGAGACCTTTACCAAAGTCCCAATTTAGGTTAGGTTGTACACCCTACCTATGGATTATGGGCTACCTTCGACTCTAAAGTTGATAGGAGATACATTGGGGAAGTTTATCAAAATAGTGGAGGCGATGCTACAGGGAAGATACACATCATATGCAAAAATATGCATGGAAATGGATATTTATGGTGCTTTGCCAGAATCAATCAAACTAGAGTTCAAGGACGAAATATGGTTACAATCTGTGGACTATGAGTAGATTTTGTTCAAAGGTAGAGGGTGCCATGAACATGGCCACCTGATTGTGGAATTCCCTTTGAATAAAGTGGAATAACAAGGAAAATAATCAAAATGAAAGGATGCATATGGATTTGTAAGACCTAACCCAAGGGGAAGGGAAAATTAGAGACAACAACAAAAAAACAAGGGAGGGAGGAAGGCATAGAGAAATAGCTTTGAAATCTTGTCAGAAGAAAACTTGGAGAGTCAAGGGGTTGAAGAAGATCAAAATGAGGAGAAAGAAGAGGGTAAAGAAGAAGAAATGTTGCAGCTGACAAACGGTGTTGGGAAGCATGGGGACATCCCAGATTTGTCAAAGGATTTTGAAAGAGACACTGAGATAGCCCCAAGTGAAGTAGGAACAGAGGACTTAGATCTGTAGGAAATAGTTTAAAGGGAAGGAGTAAACCTTCAGAATATAGTGGAACAAGCGAGAAAACATGGATTGGAGGCCATCCCATCCGATCAAGTGGATAAGATCCAATATCTATACATGTTGAGAGAAGAAGCGAAAATAAGAGGACATAAAAGGTCACACACAGACGTTGTTATATACTTAGGGGGGATAATATTGGGTACAAAGGGAGGTACCCAAGGGAATAATCTAATAATGGGATGGGCCATAGTAATAAATAAGGTGGTTAACCCGTATCATGTAAGGGACCATAAGTAGTTAGCAATAATGTAATGGGCCCATGGTATTAGATAGATGGTATTGAGGGAACCATGGTAATGACCCATGGTATTGTATGTATGAGGCCTATATAGAGGCTAGAGACTCCACATTGAAAGCTGTCAAGGATTATTGTATGACCAGACATATGGCTTGTGGAGTGTTCTCCTTCCTTAAGGAGTGAATGTATGGTGTTGCCCTACCTCAAGGGTTTAATATCAATAAAGAAGCATTTCTATCTTTTCAAATCTTGTTATTTCTTGGGTTTATTTCTATTATCATATATCTTTGGGTCAGATCTATCACAAGTGGTATCGGAGCACTTTCTTGGGCAAAAGTGGAGAATTTTTTTAAATTTTTGCAGGAACTTTCTGGGGCGGCGAGTTTGCAGATCAGATCTGTACGTTTTGGGGCAAAATCTACAAAATTTAATTGTATATATGGATTCTTTGTGAAAAAATACCAGATTTCAAAAAAAAAAATCGGATGAATCGGAGTCCGGATGAAGGAGATATTGTTGATCTAAAAATCAATGGTGTTGCAGACATTTTTTCGGGGCAGTGAGTTTGTGGCGCAGATTTGTACGTTTTGGGGCAAAATATGCAAAATCGAATTACAGATCTGGATTCTTTGTGAAAAAAATACCCGATTTCAAAAAAAAAAAAACAGTTAAATCAAAGTCCTAATGAGGGAGATATCGCTGATTTAAAATCAGCTATTTTTTTTCAGAATTTTTGGTGATGGCAGGAGAGTTGCAGTGCGGATCTGAAATTCCAGTGCATAGATCAGGATTTCTATCACATGGGAAGATGCGGAATAGTCATTCCATTTCCGAAAACAGGTCATAATAAAGATTCTGAGCAATATTGACTAAACTGTGGCCACTTTAAATTTTCGCCAAGTAAGTGAATTTTTTTTTAAAACCCTCTTCATGGCAGTTCTATGTTTTACAAGAAAAGATAATGGTCCTACTATTGAAGAATACATAAAACAAAAAAATTCAGTATGGGAAAAAAATTGGAAAGATTCAGTGTGGCTTGGTTACAAAGATGAGGCTTACAAATGCATTTCTCACTTGACAACAAGCAGTTGACCAAACTTTCAGATGCAAAATTTGAAAGAATCCTTTTAGAAAAATGGTC
Organism: Pinus taeda; assembly: GCA_000404065.3. NCBI lineage: Eukaryota > Viridiplantae > Streptophyta > Pinopsida > Pinales > Pinaceae > Pinus > Pinus taeda. The sequence continues at coordinate 121,216 of APFE030905382.1, forward strand.
TTGTGCTAGAAAAAAGGAGAATGAGGGTTATTTTCTATTGGTGTCTCCTTGTTGCAAGTTCATGGATTGATTTAGACGGAGAAAATCATTGTATCTATAAATCCTAATTGCATGCATAATTTTATGAATGTTAATTTGGAAAAAAATTTGCAAGTTCCAGCAAAACACATTGAAAGCACATAGATGGATGATGAGGATGTTCAAGTGTATAAGGATTTGAAGATTTCTATGGATAAGTATGTGTTGCATGGTGATTTTTATACTTCAGAGATGGATAATATGGATGTTGTTTTGGAATATCCTTGGATGGAATCTGTGGGTACTATCAATATTAATGTGTAGAAGAAATTCCTGAAGCTCTGGTATAAAAAGAAGAAAATCACATTACAGGATATTTCCATCAATAAACAGATAGAGTCCATGAAGATTGACGCAGAAGATGTTCCAGGGACTGACATATCAGATGATGATCCTTTGATGATCGACAATCAAACACAAATAGAGGCTGAAGCAGAAAAAGTTACAGGTGTTGATACATCAAATGAGGGCTCATTGGTTGAAGTAATATTGGATGATAAGACACCACAATAGGCACCACAGCAGGGTGAATTAAAGAAAAAGACACTATGGGTTAAAACTTCAACATATCATCACCCACATCACCCCGCAAGAAAATAACCAACAAGATGGCAACCAATTAGCCACAAGGATAACAACCCCACATGACAGATAGAGAGGAGTGAAGATCCACCTACTACACATCAACACAATAGAGCTCCCACAGTCAACTTCCATCTCAACCAAGCGAGGCATCAGCGAGATCGAGGGTTCACCTTTCTCTTGGATGGCTAGATGCACGTGCTTGGTACCATTGGACTACTCTTTTGAGTAGATCTTATTATTTGTGTTCTTCCCATGTTTCGGGGATGAAACATGTTAAGGGGGGTGGAATGTTATATACCTAGGGTGGATAATATGGGGTACAAAGGGAGGTACCCAAGGGAATAATGTAATAATGAGATGGGCCATAGTAATAAATAAGGCGGTTAACCCGTATCATGTAAGGGACCACAAGTAGTTGGTAATAATGTAATGGGCCCATGGTATTAGATAGATGGTATTGAGGGAACCATGGTAATGACCTATGGTATTGTATGTATGAGGCCTATATAGAGGTTAGAGACTCCACATTGAGAGGTGTCAAGGAATATTGTATGAACAGACATATGGCTTGTGGAGTGCTCTCCTTCCTTAAGGAGTGAATGTATGGTGTTGCCCTACCTTAAGGGTTTTGATCAATAGAGAAGCATTTCTATCTATATTCAGATCTTGTTATTTTTGGTGATTATTTGTAGTTATTGGGTATATTGGTATTATTTTCATATATTTTTAGATCAGATCTATAACAGACGTAGTTGAGATGGGAGTGAAAGCAATGGGATCTCATATTGTATTGGCATCGCGACACACCCACCAGAAAAGAGGGAAGAATTCAAATAGTGTTGCCCTCCAGGAGCTGGGAGCCAAGCTGATTAATTCAAGTAAGATGAGGGTGTTAATCTCACAACTTATTAATCATAGTTAATCATCAAACTTTTAACATGGAATGTAAGAGGCATAAGTAGCCTCATGAAACAAAGATTTCTTAAGAAGAATATCAAAATGGAACAACCAGGCCTTATTTTCTTGCAAGAAACAAAGTGTTCTACAAATAAAAGTAAGTAATTAAGTAGGAAACAAGGTAGGAGGTTTGAGGTTACCGAGGTCATAGCACATGGTTCTATAAGGGGATTGGTGATAGTTTTGAACCCCCAATTTTTTTTATCTTACTTGATGTGAAAGCAATGATATCATATATATCGGTGAAAATGCAGGTTATAGGGGCTCTAGGATCACTCGTGTTTATGAATGTTAATGGGCCTCAGAGAATAAAGGAGAAACTCAAACTCATTCAAGATTTGAGATAGATATGAATCGGGAAAGGATACCTCCCTTGGGTTATGGGGTGGTGACTTCAATATGATAACCTCCCTATCGAAGAAAAGGGGTGCCAAAAACACATATACATAGATCTTGAATCTTTCAATGCATTCATTGAGGAGGCAAATCTTATTGACATGGAAATTGTCAATGGATGCTTTACATGGAGTAATAAGCCCAGAGAAAAACATCAACTTGTGTCAAGACTTAGATAGATTTTTAATTTCAAAGGATTTGCTGATGCAACGAATATATTCAGAAGGAAATATCCTTCCCTACGGAGGATCAAATCATTGGTTGGTGATATTAACAATTGCAATGTTAGTCACCCCTAAAAATAGACCTCTCATATTTGAGGTGTTCTGGTTAGATCACCCTAGATTTATGGAAAATATCAAAATATGGTGAGGCAAATAGATCCCAGTTAGGGGCTCGAGGATGTACATCTTACAGACAAGGTTAAAATATATCAAATCGAGATTAAAGAAGCAAAATAAGATAGAATTCGGTAATATCTTCCAAA
>APFE030905396.1:0-29191 GCA_000404065.3 Pinus taeda
TTATGGCTATGCTTCTTCCTGCATCTGGGGCAGAAGATTGCCAAATTCTGTTCTGCCTCCATTTGCTTTTGCTTGGTCTGCAAAATGTCCAATTGTGTAGTGAGTGTTCCTAGTATATGAGTTTTAAAATTTTCAAATAAATTTCCAATTTCCACACGCATTACTCCTTCTGATGGGATTTTATTTTCTCTTTCAAACCGATCATGTTCCACTGGTTTGATTCGGTACTGCCTCTCGAACTTCTGATGCATAAATCAATTATGTCAGCAAAACTTTCCTGATAAATATCCCCTTTCCCCATAATATTTAATGTTTCGATCCATTGCTCTTTCATGCCCCTTATTAATGCTGTTCTCAACACGTTATCAGGCAAAGGCAATGATGCATAGGGAGATCTTTGTAGATTATAGTGGAGTTCCACATACTCTTCTAATGTTTCGTTTGGTCTAGTTATCATCTGGAATATTTCATCTTTTAGTTCTCTAGACCTGCAATAGTCTTGATATTTTTTAAAAAAGGATTCTTTCATTTGTTCCCAGTTATTTATAACCCCACCACCTAATTCAATAAACCATCTTAAAGCAGCCCCTTTCAGGGTAGAGGGAAACAGTTTTAGTTTCTGAGGGTCAGTGGTGTAATCATATCCCCTGCACAGTACATCAAATTCAAATAAAAATGCATCCGGGTCCTCTGATGTAAGCCTATGAAATGTAGGGATATGTTAAAGGGGGATTGCTTTCATGGGGGCATTTGCTGCGGAATCCACTATGGTGTATTTTAATGTAGAGGTTTGGGTGTTTGGTAGATTTTCATCCATTGGGTCAAATATATGCCAATAACCTGCCAGAATATGTAGGAGGGTATTCCTAGGTTGAGAGGGAATGGCTTTGACAGGAACAGTTTTAATAGCACTTCCTCTACCTGGGATTTTTGTCTGAGGGGATTGGGTCCCTTCAATAATAATTTTTGTTGCACTCCCTTTGTCTGGGCTACTCAATGGCTGAGTTATCTTGGGACGATATCTCAGTTCCTCAGTTTCCCCTGTTTCCCCTTCACCTTCACAAAGATTACTGAAATTCCCTTCCTGCAATAGTTCTGGAATAGAATTTTCAATTTCTTGAAAGTCCTGCTCGTCAGTTTGACTATGCACCTTAGTAAAGGCTACAGATGGTGAACCTGTGGCCTGAAGGGAGCTAGTAGGCTGTTCGGAAATAACTTTCCTGGGTCCTACTGAAGGTTGAGATTCAGCTTTCTTATAGATCTTGTCTATGAAGGTTGATCGACCAAGGGTCACTGGCCCCTAAGGTTTTTCTGGCTTTGGTAAAAGTTTGGAATTTTTCTCTGGCTTTTTCTGCTTAGTCATGCACTAAATTTAACTACTAAATCCTTTTTAAGTAGATAGCAGAAAATCTGCAGGAAGGCGAGCAAAGGAGTAGGGCTTTTACATGCTCCGTACGTAGGTTCTTACCTTCCATTTTCAAAACCCAATTCTTCCCTAGCAGGTTCGTACACTACCCTGAAAAAAAGAACAATTGGCTACACTCCTTCCCCGGCAACGACGCCAAAATGTAGAGCGATAAAAAGGGTCTCTTTCACCTCTATTTACCTCACATTAATATGTCAATCCGAGAACGTTTTTCTATTTCAAAGAGTGTCTCAGTCTGAGGCTTAGCATTTATCAGAGTAATGCTCATAGTACAGCTGTTTTAAAACTACAAAAGTAAATTAATGCCTGTCTACAACTTAACTAGTTCAAAATTCTAAATCACACATTTGGATATAAAGCAATGCATCAGTCAAGGGTTCGGTAGCAATAACCCATCGCTTTCGTAACTAATGAGAACATATCAGCAGTCTGGGAGCCAGGTAGCAGATGCCGATGCTCACTACAGCCTGAGATCGTCCTTAACAAACAAGCAATGAAACGGTAGGTAAAGAAAATAGCAATGAAATAGAACAGCGCATCACTCAAGGGTTCGGTAACAATAACCCATCCCTTTAGAAAATGATGAGAACAGATCAGGGGTCTGGGAGCTAGGTAGCAGATGCTGATGCTCGCTACAGCCTAAGATCATCCTTAATGAATAAGAAATGGAACGACAAGTAAAGAAAACAGCAAATCAGAAATCTTGAAATGGAATAACAATTGAAATGGAACAGCAATTCAGAAATAGAACAGCAATTCAAAAATGGAACAACAATTCAGAAATGAAACAACACTTAAAGAAACGAGCAGTAACTAAGTTCAACAAGCTGTAAATCTATTCAATCACACCAATCCAAACATCAACCCTTTGTTCTTAAAGATGTACACACACTATGGAATAGCACCACCTACGGATCCAAGATGGAACAACACTAAAAACCATATAAACACAACCTGCTTAATCTGACTCCGTTATCACTCTAAGTAAAATCATACGATTGCATCTCAAGACGAAAACAGTAACATTCAAGGATTCAATAATCATGTGAAATCAGAGCTTCCAAGATAAATGTTGTAATGCTAAGGTACAATCACATAAAACTCTGTAATGGAATGAGAGTATCCTGTAGAGATTAGCCGTATTATACCAACACTTAAAGGATTGGTAACATGATGCAGCGTCAATACAACACTTTTGTTTGCAGGAACATTAAATGAGTTAAACACAACAGAGCATGTAACATAAACTTTATAAAACACAACAAATTACCAGATCATGTCGATAAACAAACCACACAGAAACCACGCGTAATGGTAGAAGAGCAAGTGTCCTCCAGGGCCGGGCCCTTAGCTTCCACGGGTACACCACTTAAGATTGATCCAGGCTCAAAGATAAAAGAGTAAGCAAGTCTGTATTAATGCATGAAGTAAAACTTACAGTAACTCAAGTCTTAACAGAACATAACGATCATAGTGTTGATCTTTCTTAAAAGAAATTACATAAAGTCATTCCCCTCTAGCCAACAATGCTATCCCTTATATAAGGTTGATGACGGAGATATCTAGATGCAGAAATAGATAAAACATCAATCCCTCAAGATCTAAGATCCTGAGGGATTCGCAAAATCATTAATCCTGAGTTACTTCTTCTATTTTCTGCGTCGAGCTGGTATCTCCGCTTTCTTTCCTGGGTTGATCCGTTTTGATCTGGTTTGCACGCGGTCTCCCGTTGAACGGACAGCAGTTAATTCATCTTTGTCTTTTCCTTTAGGATGGCCACTTTCCGTTTTTCCTCCCTCCTGTACATGGGAATGACAATTATCAGTGTTCTCTATTAATCTCACATGTTTCGTTATAATTCTTTATTATTGTCTAAGTTTCTAATGCAAAAAGGCTTATAAGTCCTAATGAAAAGATACCGAAATAACCATCAAAACATACCTTCTTTGATACTCCACAGTGGTCATTTTCCTTTAACTTTCTCACTTCCTTTCAAGTCATTCTTAAGCTAAAATTTGCATTTTGACTTCTCATAACAATGTTTTAGCTTTCAGATGGCCTCCTCCAACAATCCAGGATCATCAAAGTTAATATGGTTTGTGTATGCCACTGACAGTCCATTGATGAATCTCCAAACCTTGGCCTTCTCCTCCTTGAGGTAAGGCACATATCTACAGAGCTCCAAGAACCTATTAGTATACTCATCATCTATCATGGAACCCATCTCCAACTGATAAAACTCCTTAGCTGTGTCATCATAGTACCTTTCTAATAAATACTTCTATTTGAATAGCCTCTCAAACTCATTCTAAGTCAAGTCATTTTCTTGAATGCCTTTAACATTCTTCACATCCTCGCACCAGATATTTTCTTTCCCTTTAATACTGAAAGTGGCTATATTTTCTTTCATGTTCTCCGAATAATCTTACAATCTAAAGAGCTTCCTCACACCAAGAAACCGTGCCTCTGCATCATTTGATTTCTTCATATCTCCATTAAATTTATGTGTCTTTTCTTTCTTAAACTCATCAAACAAGTACACCTTGTCACTCCTCCTATAAGGATGATAATGATGAAGATCATAATGCTTATCAGAACAAGAACTAGAAGAGTACCTATGTCTATCACCCCTCCTATTCGGACTATCCAAGGACCTTCCATAAATGATCGTGTCCTATCCATCCAACCTGTACTCACCATGAGACCTACTGTGATATGCCTCATCAGTTCCATCCTCTTTCTCATGGATAGTTCGAAGTGATGCCTCTCACTACAATTATGAAAAAAATTGAAGTATCACTGCATTTACCTCTACTTGTTTCTCCTGTGCCTGCATGGTTTTGTCAATGTCTACCTAAAAACTCCTTATTTCTACCTTCAGGCTTCTCAATGTTTCTGCCAAATCAGACGAGTTCCCAAAACCACATTCCTCCTCTAATCCATAGATAGAGTCTTAGGAACTATATTCTACCATATTTTTAGTCATATTTCATATTCTTCCTGCAATGTCTATCATTTCAGCTAAACTAAATCACAATAAACCAACATACCCTAGCATAATTTAGCGAGGATATCTCATTTTTAGGATCAACCAATAAACGTAATACGTGTATACCGTAATGATGACAACATATAGAAATATAACACATAAGCATATACCCATATAACCATAATTCTAGCCAGAGTCCAGTCACCAATGCATGACCATATCAACTACACATACCATGACCTCATGCATGACAAAGACAACCATATCAATGCACACTTGACCACATTTAAGCACTGACACACATAGTGATGCATAACTGATCATACACTCATGATGACACACTTTACAACAACGACATCCTATTTCACATGGTGACATCACTACAACCATGACTGACACAATGCATATGCAATAATCATATACACCACAAGGATGATTAACACACATACAATTGACATGAACGCATGACCAAAACACAACCCATCTAGTCCAAGGGTTAACCATGTTCTAATGCCAATGTGTAATTCCCTCCTCCCACATCTACCCAAGTAATTGACCAACCTAGGTAAACATGTGACGAGAAGTTACTATGATATGATTTAACCTCCTAAGTCACCTAAAGGAAGTGGAATCAATGGAAACACACCATATAAACTTTCCACATTAGTAAAAGGACTCCCAGGAACCATACCAACCACAAAGATAACCAGCCCCTAGGTCCCACTAAGTTTTTAGACCACTAAACCCCTAGACGCTCCCTTGATATGGACAAGGGTACGTCTAAGTAACATTGGACACATGCAAAACACAGGTATGCATGTGTCAAGGGAATATTTTGCTTAGACATATGCCTACAACTCATCGATTTGTGCCGCTTTTCAAGCCTTAAATCCATGTCACTGCCTAGAAATGCATGTAGGTTTCAGAATCCATAAATTACATGATTAGGTGCTTAAAATAATGCTCAAAAATAAAAAGTGTCATAATTTTTTTTACCTCGACTTCAGATCGAAGAGTTCGTCATTCTGATTCCAAATATTTGAATAACACTAAAATCCGAGCTCGTATTCAGAGGTTAGAGAAAGTCAAAATTTAGATTTGACTTGCTTGTATGGTAGGATTGGATGACATGCAAAGATCCCAAGGAATGTAGAAGTGCCAAGTGGCAGGTTTCCATTAGGTCCCGCATATCACATATCAAGGAAAAAATAGTGGTTTCGGCTTAAGAATCAGCCCCCAGCAGTGCCGATTCATGATTTGTGATATCACATATTGCATATTGCATATTGGAGGAGTTAAGGATATGAACCCATGGAGCAGTCAGGGTTGCAATGTGATATACCGCAATCGCAAATTCGGGTTGTGATTTGCAATAATCATAATCTCATATCGCACGAGTACCTCGCCGATATACATGTTACCAAGGGAATCCGCCAATGCGATTTGTGAACGCCATATCATTTAAGAGTTGCAGTTTATAACTCGTTTGGTCGACCAAATCACCAGATCGCATATCACAATGCATTAAGTCCTGAATATAAGAATCACCCCCTGTAAAAGATGATTGCGGTTTGTGACAAAGCTATGAAACAGTTGCCTTTTCCACTAGACTAACCACTTTGTATGTGACCACTCGACCTGAACTACAAGATAGACAGGGAATATGGCAAGACCACCAATTTTGGTGGAACTGCCAGAATTAACTCAAGATAATGAATTTAATTGGCAAAAGCTAGATTTGGAGGAGAAAAGTTTGGAAATACTGATAAAATTCTTAACTTCTTCAGTTTTTCAACAAATTGGATGCAAAAAGAGGCTTGATAGCCATTTTTTAGTATTCTGAACTCATTGGGATAGGTTTCAGAGGCATTTGATCATCGTAAACACAATTTTGTTTTAGTTTTGAGCATAATAGAGAGGTCCAAGCATTGGAAGATGGACCAAGAATACGTAGCTAAGGAGGGCTGAATTCATCATCAAATCTTTGTGTTGTGTGTTGTATTTTGATGTTCTTCATTGTTATTTTGTTGATGTTCAACATATGTTTTATGTTAAATTGTTTATAACATTTACATAAGAAATTCTCATGGGAATCAACTAATTAAACCAATGGTGAATCCTTAAGCACTTGATAAGAAAATGATAACAAAATGAGAAGCATATTAGGTTTTATTCTAAATGGGGAATTAACACAACATTACTAGTTTGCTCCATTTCCAATCAAGTTGGTATCAGAGCACTGGTTTTTACTTAATAGATTTGCTTGTGAAAAGAAGGAGTATTCTTTGCTAGTTTTGTGGCATGCTAACAAGGTTAAAACTAAAAATAGGAGAAGGGAGGCTGGTTGAAAGCCCTGTAGTTGGCTCAAGTGGAAGAAGAGAAAGGTTTCCAAAGTCTTCTATAGTAGTACATCCTGAAGTTGTAGTTGAGACTCCATAGATCATGTCTCATGAAGGAGAACCTAGAAACATGAGAAAATATGAGAAGACATGCATAAAGGTTTTCTTTGATATGACAGAGATTGTGAAGGTCCTCTATGAAGGGAGGAATAGCAGGCTTCAAGGAGAAAGTTCGAAACCTCCCAAATGAGAAGATTCTTTAAGAGGAGGTACTAGAAAAGGAGATAATGGGATTGGAGACAAACCTCCACCCTCTCCACAATATTCTTCATATTCTTCTTTGCAAGCATCTTCACACTCTTCCACTAATACAACCCTTACTCATACTCATCATCGTTCTCCAAAAGGAGTTAGAAAATCACCTCTACTTAAACTAGATGTTAAATTTGAGTTTCCCATGTACAATGGTGAAGTGAATGCATAGAAGATTGATAATTGGATTCGTCAATTGGAGGTGTATTATAGAATTTAGAACCTTCAAAAGGATGATATCAAAATTTAGTTGGCTTCATTGAGAATGGAGGGTGCAGCACTCATTTGGTGGGAAGAAAGGACTTGAGACGAGATAAAAAAAACATGGTAAGATCTCTATTACTTGGTCTAGTTTCATTGCTGCTATAAAAAGAAAATTCTACTCTTTAGCTCATATGCAAAAATCTATCATGAATTGGCAAAATTTGAGATAGTTAAAAGGTCAAAATGTGCAAGAGTATACTCAGGAATTTCAGAGAAGAGCTATTATGCTAGGAATAGAATTAGAGTCACAAGATACTTTGCTAAAATATATAGGAGGTTTGCATAGCTATCTTTGACACACCATTCTTATGTTTAATCCCACGAATCTTGATGAGGACTGTGTTCAAGCTACACACCTCAAAGCAAGAGGGAAAAATGTACAAGAAGAAGGTAAGAAGAAGGCATTCAAGAGTGGTGAGAAAGGAAAGAAATCTAAAGGAAAGCAAAAGAAAAATGCTTCTGTTAAGAAAGAAGGGGGGGAAGCCATGTGCAATAATTGTTCCAGAGAGGAACATGATGAAGTGCGTTGTTGGAAGCTTCATCCTGAATTAAGATCGAAGAAATTTAACAATAAAGGGAAACAAAAGACAAACAATGTTGTACAACAAGACTTGGGTTCTGACTTAGGTGATGAAAGAAACATTGTAGCCACAGACACTAAAGTAAAAGCCATGGAAAAAACAAGAAAAGAGGAAGTCGTGGCAAGCACTAGTGAAGCAAATAACTCCAACAATGTTTCAAATGAAGAAAACAGAATTGAGTTATTCCACATGAGAGATATTTCCAAACACACCAAGATTGATACGTTATTTGACAGTGGATCCCAGGAAAATTTAAATTCTACAGACTTGGTCAAGAAGTCGAATCTGAAAACCATGCCTCATCGTAAACTGTATCTGTTGGGTTGGATAACCAAGGATGCAAATCTTTAGGTCACAAGGAAATGTGTTTTCATGTTTGGTGGTACTACCAATTCCATTGATGAAGTCAAATTAGATGTAGTGTCGTTGTATTTTTATGGAATTGTGTTGGGAAGCGCATATCTGTATGACCAGAAAACCATTTTCCATAGATTTGAGAAAAAATATCATTTGTTCAAAGATGGAGTGGATTATATTTTGAGAGCCCATCGTAGAAAGCTTGATCTGTCTTTAGCAAGCATAGGGAAAATGAAGTGACTGGTCAATTCTAGCAATAATCTCATGCTCCTTATGATCAAGCAGAAGGATGACACGGAGCGTGAATCCTTTGCATGTTGTGTCGTGAAGTTGAAAGCTGAATTGGTTGATGTCATGAATCAATATGGAGATATGTTTCAAGAACCAAAGGGATTGCCATGAAAAATGGGAATTCAGCATGAAATTTAGCTACAACAAGATTGTCCACTCCGAAACATCGGTATGTATTGAATGTCAATTATGGAAAGTTTATAAATTAAGAAAAAAGTCTAGGAATTGTTAGATAAAGGTATAATTCACCCCTCTACTTCGCGATGTGGTTCAACAATTCTTTTGGTACACAAGAAAGATGGAACCTGTTGCATGTGTGTAGATTTATGAAGCTTTGAATAAAATTACCATAAAGAATTGATACCCACTACCCATAACAGATGATTTTCTAGATCAGTTGAAGAATGAAAAATATTTCATTAAATTAGACTTTAGAAGTGGATACAATCAAGTTAGAATAGTTGAGGAGGATATTTGCAAGACTTATTTTAAAACCAGGTAGGGTTTGTTTGAGTGGTTGGTTATGCCTTTTTGTCTTTGCAATGCTCTAGCTACATTCATGAGAGTTATGAATTATGTTTTAAGATCCTTTGTTGATGACTTTGTAATTGTCTATTTAGATGATATTTTGATATTCATGAAATCACGGGAAGAGCATGTAAAGCATCTGAGGAAAGTGTTGGATGTCTTGAAAAAAGAACAATTATCTATAAATATGTCTAAATGTGAATTCGGGAAAACTTCCTTAGTGTATTTGGGCCACATAGTTGGAGGAGGTGAGTTGAAGATTGACCCCTCTAAAGTTTTAGTCATTGTGAATTAGCCAATACCCAAATCATTCATAGAGGTAAGGTGTTTTCTCGGAGTAGCGCAGTACTAGAGGAAGCCAATTGCAAATTTCTCTTCCATAGTAGCTCCACTACATGCTTTAACCAACGTGAAGGATGTCTTCCAATGGGGAGGCAAATAAAAAAAAGCATTCGATGCTTTAAAATAAAATATCAATTCAGCCCTAGTTTTAGCATTGCCTTATTTGGAACAACCATTTGAAATACAAACAAATGGAAGTGACTACGCCACGGGTGCATTTCTTTTACAACATGGTAAGCCCATTTCATTTCATTCTAAGATTTTTAATGTTGTTGTTATTAACTATCCTACATATGATAAAGATCTTTATGCATTGGTGGAAAGTGTGAAGAAATGGGAGCATCACTTAATCGGAAAAGAAACCATTATTCACACTAACCATCAATCTTTGCAATATTTGTAATCTCAAACAAAATTGTAGCAATCAAGGCACTTTCATAGGATGGGAGTCTTAAAGAAATTCCACTTCATAATTAGGTACAAGAAAGGTATTTATCACAAAGTTTCTCATATGCTTTCTAGATCGGTTGCTAATGTATCCGTTTTACTCAAGAATCATTATGTTTTTCCTAAAATTTATGTTGAACGATACATAAATGATGTTGAATTTAAAGAGGAATATTCAAACTTCAGTCAAGGCCACCAAGTTGAGGAATTAGACTACCATGTACATGATAATTTATTGTATCATTTGGGAAAATTTTGTGTTCCACAAGGAGATAGTAAATGTCACAAGGGAAGCACACACTTCTCTTATTGCTAGACATTTCAGTGTAAGTAAAACAATGGAAAATATTCAGAGGTATTTTTACTGGCCTCATATACTTGAAAGTGTGTCACGTTTTATCAGAGGTTGTTCATTATGTACAGTAAGTAAGCCTAGTAATAGGAAACTAGCATTGTACACACCACTTCCAGTTCCTTCACATCCAAGGGAGAGTGTTTCTAAGGATTTTGTAGGAGAACTTACTTTATCAAGAAAAGGTCATGATTATTCGTATGTAGTTGTGGATATGTTTAGCAAGATGTGCATATTAATGAATTATAAAAAGCAAATTATAGTTCAACAAACATCTCAAATTTTCTTTCAAAATGTATGGGTTCATTTTGGATTACCTACCTCTATTGTAAGTGATTGTGCTTCCTGATTTGTTGGGAATTTTTGGTGAGATTTATGGAACTTGATGGACACCAAGTTTAAGAAAATTACGTCCTCCCATTTGCAAACAGATGGTCAAACTAAAGTGGTTAATAGGACATTTATTCATTTTCTATGAGGATATTGTAGTAAACATCCTAAGTTGTGGGATGGACAGTTGATTTATATTCAACATGCTTACAACTGAGAAAAACACTCTTCTACTCTAACTTCGCCTTTTGAGGCATGTCTTGGTTATTTTCCTAAATCACCTTTCGATTTCATCTTTGAGAAATATGTAGTTGTATATGGACATAGTGACATAGACAGAGAAAATAAATTCATTGAGCAAATTCAGTTGATTCACCAAACAGTTCGAGAAAAACTAGAAAAGAGTCAAGGCAAGGTATGATAAGCATCGTTTCGATCATGAGTTTCAAGTAGGTGATGAATTTTGGCTTTAAATTATCAAGGAAAGGTTTCAAGGTGAAGCTAAAAATCTGAAACCAGTCTGTTATTGTCCATTTAAAATTATGGAAAAAGATTGGTAATAATGCTTTCAAGTTTGATTTGCCTTAATATATGAAAATTTATTCCATTGTTAATGTTGAAAATTTGAGATTGTATGAGCCTCCTTTCATTGAAGAACAAGGAGAAAATGTAAATATTCCATCAATTGAATATTTTTCTCTAGAATTTCTTGATGAGCTTCAACAACCACACTTGACAGAAAAACAAGGTGATCAAGGAGGGGAAATGTTGATTATCTTCGAGTGGGTCTCAAAGCTACAAATTCATCAAAGGCCAAATGGATTGAGGAGGGGATGGTGAGGGAACAATACCATCATCTATTTAATAACTAAATATAATAATTTGATGTCCAAAAGGCTTCCAATGGGGAGGAGTGATCAGGTGCTCAAAATTATGCTAAAAAATCAAAGTGTAATTCCAATGTTGTGAATGGCACTCAAATCGGAGCTCGTATGTAGAAGTTAGAGCAAGTCAAAGTTTAGCTTTGACTTGCTTGCATGGCAGGATTGGATGACATGGCAAATATCCTAGCGAATGGGGAAGAACTAAGTGAGAGGTTACCATTAGGTCTTGCATATGTCATATCACGGCAAAAAAGTGGTCACAGTTTAAGAACCAACCTTCAGTAATGCCAATTTGCAATTTGTGATATCGCATATCACATATCAGAGGAGTTAAGAAAATTAGCCCCCAGAGTATTCAGAGTTGTGATGTGATATATCACAGTCGTAGAGTAAGGTTGTGATTTTCGATAATCGCATATCGCACCAGTACCCTGCCGATATATATATGTTACGAATGGACTCTGTCGATGTGATTTGCGGATGCGATGTCATTTCAGAGTTGTAGTTTATAACGCGTTGGGTCTAGCGGATCACCAGATCACATATCGCAATGCGTTAACTCTGGAATATAAGAATCACCCGTGGTAAAAGCCATTTGGGATTTGCGACAGAGCTGTGGAACTATCTTATCTTCTGCCAGACCGACCACTTATTATGTGACCACTTGGCCTTAACTACGAGATATGCAGGGAAGATGGCAAGACTACCAATTTCAACAGAACTACCAGAATTAACTCCAAATAATGAATTTAATTGGCAGTAAGTGAGTTTTGGCAGATAATATTGTGGAAAGAGTGACAAAGGTCATAACTTCTTCTGTTTTTCACCAAATTGGACGCAAAAAGAGGCTAGGTAACCATTTCTGAGTATTCTAAACTCATTGAGATAGGTTTAAGAGGAAATTGAGCATTCTAAACACACTTGTGTTGTAATTTTGAGCATAGTAGGGAGGCCCAAACAATGGAAGCTAGACTAAGGAGACATAGCCAAGGAGGGGTGAACTCCTCATCAAATCTTTGTGTTGTGTGTTGTATTTTGATGTTCTTTGCTATTATTTTTTTGTTATTCAACATATTATTTATTTTAAATTGTTTATAACATTTACATAAGAAATTCTCATGGGAATCAATTAATTAAGAAAATGGTGAATCCTTAAGCACTTAATAAGAAAATGATATAATATTGTGTTTTATTCTAAATGGCGAATTAGCACAACATTACTAATATGGTCCATTTCAGCTTATTACATAATGAAAAGACTTACAAAACAAAAACTCACTCCAAGACTAAGCTTGACCATCCCCAACTAGGACTGACATTATGTCAAACACTTGGCATCAATGCAAACTATAGGACATGAATACAAAAAAGAGAACAAATGAGTGATAAATCATATTGACCTTGACAAGAAGGATCACCACCCTCTTCCATTAACTATTTTGACATCAATTAGGTCTTGCACCCATTATCCTTTCAGTTACAATTAAATACATGAAATAGCCATGACAATAACCAGTCATATAACCAACATTAAACCATGAAAATAACAATGAGATAACAACCATTAAAGCCACATATTAACAAGTAAAAAATAAAGAGAACTTAGGTTTTATTAATCATAAGAAAATCTAACCAGGTTTGGGACTTCCACCTACAACCCGACTTTGGACATGGCTGAGGCAAAAAATCTCCATCCAGTCACCCCAATTCCATATTCTAAGCATGAATGTGGTATCTCATGGATAAGCCAATCTAAAAATAACCAAGGGAATCTAGAGGTTAAAGCACTTCCACCCTCACCAACCCATGATATCACCAAAAATGACATTGAGATCACAAAACAAAATTGAGCTTTGAATGCCTCTAGAATCCATCACTATCCTTGAAGAATTTTCCATCTCCTTGTCTCTCAATATTTAGCAAAATCCACATCGGATTACTAGGCCAGAAACTAAGAAATTGGTCTCTCAGGATTTACCAGAATCCACATTAGATCACTGAGCCCTAAACCAAGACTCCACCCTTACCTTTACCGTGTAGCTTGCCAAAACTAGTCAAGGTATTCCTAGGCCTTTGGGATTTTCTTGAGATCACCTTCGCCCTAGATTTAGAAACCATCTGATAATTCTAAAGCTTAAAATTGTGAAAAAAATCCCATCATACTATGGCTATCTAGAAAAAGGCAATGCAAGGCCAAAAGCCACTGTCATAACCTGGAAAAACCATGCCACTTACATCAAGACAACCATAGACCAAGATGCAAATCCATGCATTTCAAAACCTACTAGGAAATTGCAAATGCAATATGTTACCTGCAAGTTTTTCCATTGTTGCTACTTGATTCTGCTCTCCTTTGATTTATCCTTACTTTCCTTGCTTTCTTTTGCTTTCTTTTCCCATCCTTGCTCCAAAGCTAAAGTGCTCCAAGAAAACTTTGTGTCCAAGAGTGAGAGAGAGTAAGAGAAAATAATGAGAGAGCCCCAAAACTCAACGGACAAAAGGTTACAAACTAATCTTCGGAAGCCATTTTTATTGTTGAGGCCTCTATTTTCTTCATTTTCCATTATTTTCTTTCATTTTCCTCCTCGCATGCAACCTGTGATCTTTCACCCTCCTTTTCTCCTATTTTCCTTTATTTTCATAAATAAATGTGCCAAAATACCTTTTTGCCTTTTTAAAGCCTTAGTCATTGCCTTTGCCAACTTCCTTAGCCATAAACACATCCAATCATGCCCACTAGGAACCTTTGCCCAACATTCAACTTGGAATAAATGTCCCTTAACCATGGTCTTATTTTTCCTTTATTAACTATTATTACATGAATGTTTAAGTTGGTGTTGTTATAATAATTCATGTTGAAAATTAACATGTTGTGTATATCTTGTATGTACGATCCAAGAATGTTCATAATGAATTTTAAGAGAATATGTAGAGATATGTAAGGTTGTTGATTATGAAATTTGAAATGTAATGAAGGAATATTTTGAAGCATCATCATATTGATCATTTTTAAATTATTCCGACTATTATTGAAACTTTGGGATTTTTCAGTAGAAGTTTCATAATTCTCAACATAACAACTCACTTTGCCACATAATTTACAAAAAAAAATGATTGCAATCTTTTCCTCTACCTTGATTTTTTCCTTTGTCTTAACTTTGTCCTTTTCCTTGATTTTGTCCTTTGCCTTGACTGTTTCCTCTGCCAAAACTATTCTCTCTACCTTGAGTACAACCAGATCGTTGTCCTATATATTCTCCCTATCTTTTATAGTTGTTCCCTCTGTTATTCATTTTGGTTCCTCTTCCTTTGGAAATTTTAGTTGAAGATTTACTAGTGCTAGCTTCTGTAAAAAAATACATCTTCTCCAACCTATTTCTTTTTTTGAAACATTTTACCATTTTAAGCTAGGATTTAACTTAATTGATTAAATTTTATGTTCTCTATCTTTCTTTTCAAATAAAAAACTTTCCAAGAAAGTGTATATGAAGAAGGAAAACCAAAAATGAAAATAATATTCATGAAGGCATCTTCTATAGCTTGAAATCTAACCATTATTATTTCCTATTTGATACTCTTTAGTCTGCAAATGTACTCAACTACATACCCCCCTTCCTTCAGTTTCTATTGAAGTAGCTTCAATTTAAGGTCAAATCCATTTGTCTATAATTGTGTATTAAATAAATATTTAAATGTTTTCCAATCAAACCATTCACCATAGGCATTTTCTATATGAACATACATTTCATCATTTACAAAATATTTAATTGAAGTTGACGCCTTTGCATCTTTCATCACCCATTTGGCTAGTGAATCACGTCAATAAATTTTTTTGGTTTAACAACACCATCACACACATCTTTCCAAAGTTCATTATACATAAAATTTCTTTCTATGTTTTATAGTTCTTTGGACCTTCAATTTTATTAGACTCGAAAAATAAGTTTACTAGCTTGGAAATTATAAAGATAAATATATGTACTAATATAGATCATGGACCATAAGAAGAAGAAGATGAGACAACACACCACAGGGTGTGCTACAACAAAAGACTAATTTATTGAGGCTTGGAATTTACCCTCATAAACTCATTTATAAAATGAAAAGTGACTGAGCTTTTAATTAGATATAGTCAAATTTATGATATTTTAACAATTTTGTTTCAAAATTTGAGACATGTTTTTACACGAAATCACTATGATATTTCTTTCCCCAATTTGAATTAAAATCACTTGCAAAAATTAATATGAACTCCTTATCAGTCAAAAGTAAAATTTACAAATGATAAGAGAAGTGCCCTTATTAATAAAATGTGTATGTATAAGGGAAATTCACTCACTATGCTCTAGTCCTCTCACTCCAACTCCTTGATCCCAAAACATAAGCACATGCACAAATGAACAAAGAAAATTTATTTCCTTTCCAAGAAGGAAAGCTAGATTACAAAATTATCTAATCATAACATGTAACACCTATATATTTATGTGTTTTAAAAATTGAATACTTTTAGATATGGAACTATTACTGGATTGAATGACTATGGAAGCCATGTTTGGATTTTTGTGATTATGTAATTATATTATTATTCTGGATATAAAAAACAAATTATTTGGAAAAGAACTCATGAAAGAGCACTAGAGTTTAGAAGACTTCTTCCCATCTTGGAAAAAGTTGTTGGTGTTCAATTCCACATAATGAAACTTCCCTAAAATATCCTAAAAAAAATCCATAGGGGAAACTAATTAGAAAGAAATTGATTTAACACAATGGGGGGGAAATATTGTGTTAAATCACTTAGTTGGAGAATGATACTAAGTAGCGTGAAACAAAGTGTTGTGGGATAAAACTGTGGGATTTAAAGAAAAAGAGAAAAAGTCTTTTACAAAAAAAACTAAAACAAAAGGACTAGTCAAAAAAGCTGGCAGACCTTCAAGCATGACACTGCTAAAAATATGTTGAGAAGAAAATCTATAAAAATAAATCATCAAAGAACCAAAGGGGTTATTGATTACGGTTAGATACTTGGTCATATTTTGAAATGGTAATTTGCATGTAGGTGGAATTTATTACAAGAAAATTCTACTACATACATTCATTTACGATTCAATATGGATGCTTGAAATATATAAATATATACATTTATATATATTCACTTTATAATTACATTAGTAATTGCGGTATGCATGGTTTCATTATGCATGCATGAAGAATGGATTATAAAAGATATGAATTGTAGATGAAATATTTTGTATATAAATATGTAGACAAATATTTTATTATAGAATTGAAATGAGTCAACAAGTCCTAAAAATGTTTTATATATGAGTTTCGATAGATAATCATATTGTATGCGTACTATATTCTTTGTGGAATTAGTATTGCACACATATGATGCGAAATGGAATAGGACCTAAGGTGCACATGGATAGATTACTTTCCATCCCAATGTAATAATGTATTGAAAGAGGAGTCCATTCAATTAAGAACACTTAGTGTTCCAAGAAAAAAAATACTATCCAAATTGTTATGAGACAATCAACAGAGAATAGCAAAAGTATGTGATAACAAATAATATACAATTCTACGTTTTTTTCATACTGTAATACTTAACAGAATTCCAATAATTTTGAAAGGAGTAGTTACACGTAAGGAGGGGAATGAATGAGAAATTTATTGATATAAAGTCTATTTGGATGTATTGTACACAAAATAAATGAGCCGCGAAAATATGGAGGTAACTCCACTAAGAACAAAATACTAGATGGAATCAACAAAATGTGAAAATTCATAAAATAAAAAGAATTTGAGCTTTGAGTGTTGAGTATTAATCCTCATTGACCAAACAGAGGTATGGTAGAGAGCTTAAGAAACCATAGGTTCTAAATTAAAATCCTCACTCCAGAGAAGAATGGAAGGAAATTTCACCCAACATGATGACTATAGTCATGCGAGGGTTATCTTCATTAACACCTTTATAGAGAGCGTAATGCATATAAGACAAAAACCCTGAAGAGGAAAATTACTGCATTAGAAATAGAAAAATATGAAAGTGGAAATGAATATGGTAAAACCTATCCAAAGGCACAAAAATCGAAAAGGAAAAAGAAAATGGAGTTATATGGGGAATTCAAAAAAAATAAACCCCCTACATTTGATGGCGAAAGGAGTAGGATGCAGAAGCGTGGCTTCTCAATATGACAACGTACTTCTAAGTATATGATTATGATAGAAATTCGAATGCTAGTTTGGCAATTTATCAGTTGTAGGGGAAAGCCCCTCTCTCCTCGGAAGAGGTCAAAATAGTGCATAATCTAGAAGAGACAACAATTTCTAGGGAAGAGTTCGAGAAACATTTCAAGTTTAACTATTTAAATTAATGGTACTATGATGATCCAGCAAAAGAGTTCCATGATTTAAGGTTGGGACAACTAGCTCTAGATGAATTCATTTCCAAATTCACCAATTTATTATGTGATTTCCCCTACATAAAAGAAGAGAAGGCGAAAGTAGAAATATTTGTAAATTACTTGTCAATCTCTTACAGAGAAAGGATTGAGTTCGAAAATCTTAAATCAATGAATGAAGCAGTGAGAAAGCAACGATTATGCTACCAATTATTTAAAAATAGAGCGAAAGTCTCAAAATATTGGAAAAACAAGCATAAAAATAAATGTGCAAGTGGGATGAAGAGACAAAAACCTACATATTTGAAGATTTTTTGATGGGATCACTAATGGAAAAAATTGAGCAGAAGTAATCCACCCCAATCTAATCAATCTCAAACTAGTCCAAAACCAATGGAGTTGAATAATAAAATGATAGGTGGGGTTAAGGAATGAGAACTGTTTATGTTTTGGGAATATGGAGAACCCCACCTGTTAAGGGACCATCCACACAACCCGAGGTCGCTTCAGAACATACAAGTTATCCATGAAGCAACAACAGTGAATGGTATTGCAAGAAACATTCCAAGGACAAGTGCAAGCTTAGAATATAGAGAAGTAGAGCACTAATCCACCATGATCGAGATTGAAGGTAACATAATGAACCATCCATATTAGTCCACAAATAGTGGAAACATGTAATTTAAAAGATGAAAATTTTAAGAATGCATGGTTAGTACAACTAGCAACAAGGATAAAAAGGAAAGTTGTCAACCATGTAAAATAATGTCTTCTGAATTTAAATGGATGTCCAACTAAAGTAAACTTAAATATCCTTCATTTAGGTTTATATCATTTAGTAATAGGTATTATTTGTCTAGAAAGATAAATAACTATAGTAAACTATTTAAAAGATACATTGACAGTGAGTTGTGTAAATGAAGAAGGAATATCACAACTGATAAAAGGAATACCAAAACCTATTTCAGTTAGAGAAATTTCAGCATTTCATCTAAAATTAAGTGCAATAAAAGTGTGCCAACTCTTTTCTTTCGATATTGAGGAAAACAATCACAAGATATGAAGTAAAAAATTAGATGAACTACCAGTGATTAGAAAGTTTATAGACTTATTCCTGGAAGAAATTCCAAGTCTACCTCCCCAGAGAGACATAATTTTTTTATTAATTTGGTGTTAGCATCTACCCCAATGTATAGAGTGCCTTATAAACTAAGTATTCTAGAATTATTAGTGTTGAAAATGTAGCTACAAGAATTACTCAATAAATGTTGCATTAGACTGAACATTTAACCATGGGGAGCCCTAGTGTTATTTGTGAAAAAGAAGGATGGTACATTTAGAATGTCCTTAGATTACTGATAATTGAACAAATTAACTATTAAATACCACTACCCATTACCTCAGATTAATGATCTATTTGAACAAGTAAGGAGGCAACTATATTCTCATAAATTTACTTAAGAACATAGTACCATCAGATAAGAATAAAGGATGAAAACATTGACAAAAAAAAAATCCAACCAGATATGGCCAGTACAAATTTGTAGTGTTACCATTTGGTCTTACAAATGCACCTATAACATTTATATGTTTAATGAATAATGTTCTTAGTAAGTACCTAGATAAGTTTGTACTCATTTTCATAGATGACATTTTGACATAATCCAAAAATGTACAAGAACATGAAGAACATCTAAGAATAGTACTGCAAACATTGAGATAACATCAATTATAAGCAAAATTTACTAAGTGTGAATTTTACAAAGACAAAATACAATATATATGGGTAATTTCGTTTCAAAGGAAGGACACTCTATTGATCTTGAGAAGGTTAGCGCCATTTTGAGTTGTCCCATACCTAACGATGTGTGAGATACATGATACTACAAAAGATTCATTGAGGGTTTTTCAAAGTTTTCCTATCCTATCACTTCTTTATGAAAGAGGGGGAAAATTTTGAGTAGACAACTGTGTTAAGAAATTATTAACAACCTAAAATATCAATTAGTGGTATCACATATTTTAAGGATTGTAGACCCAAAAAACGAGTTTCTATTATCTACCAATACATTTATGGAATGACTAGGTGGAGTTTAGTGCATAATAACTATGTAGTGGCCTTTAAGTCCAAGAAATTCAAAACACGAAAAAATTTATGGAATACACGATTTAGAGTTAATTACTAGCGTACATGGTTTAAAAATGTGGAGGTGCTACTTACTGGGAGATTTTTTTACACTTGTGACTGATCACATTAGGTTGAAAAATTTTTTAGGCCAATTAGATATAAAAAGAAGACAAGCTAGGTGGATGGCTTTTCACAGTGAATTTTAATTTGATATAAATCATATTAAGGGTAAAGAAAATAAATTGGCAGATGATTTGAGTAGATATGTAAATTCACTAATGAAAATTTTTGTTAGTAGTGCTAAAAAAAAATGTTGAGCAAATCAGGAATTCGATGTGGAAAGATGAAATTTATTAGAAATTTTAAAAAAAATGCAACTAACATAAGTCCTCGGTTATGCAAAAAATTCATAAAAATTATTAACCTAAGAAAATAAACTTTACATTCCAAATGAAAATGGTTTGAAACAACTTATATTAAATCACCATCACATGGAACCATATGTAGTACATCCTGGGAACCAAAAGATGATCTCAATACTATGAAAATAATTTTATTGGCCTAGAATGAAGAAACAAGAGGAAAACTATTTGTCTCCTTATATGAAGAAAGAAGAGGTAAAACTTTGTCTAAGTGTCTAGAGTGTCAGCAAGTGAAGGTAGAACGCGAACACCCAGTTGGGTTGTTAAATACACTACACATTGTGAAATGGAAATGGGAAGTCATCTCTCTAGAATTTATTATGGGACTACCGAGAACAAGAAATCAACATGACTCCATTATGTTGGTTGTAAAAAAACTAAGGTAGCACCTATCATACAGTGTAGTCTACATTTGGAATAACATAGATTGTAGACATTTTTATGCAGGAAATTTTTGCGTTGCATGGGATATTGAAAATGGTGATATTTGATAGTGATGAAAAATTAACCTCCATGTTTCAGAAAACTTTGTTTGGAGGAATGGGAACCAAACTAAATTTTTGGATTTCATATCACCCTCAAACTGATGGATAACTGGAAAGAACCGATCAAATTGTGGAAGACATGTTAAGAATGCATGTCTCAGAATAACCTGTTAAGTGGAAGGACATCCTACATTTAGGAGAGCTTTCTTATAACGACAATTACCAAGCCTATATCAAAATGTGTCCTTTTAAATATTTATATGAAAGAAAATTCCATATACCTCTCAGCTGGAGTCAACCAAAAGGCATGCTAATTCTAGGACAAGATGCACTACAGGATATGGAAGAGGTGGTGAGAAAAATCAAACAAAATCTAAAAATTGGATAGGATAGAAAAAAATGTTATGTCGATCAAAAGAGATGAGAAAATGGAATTTAAAGTATGAGAACATTTGTATGTAAAGGTTAAACCAACAAATAACACTTTGATGCTATGAACATGTGCTAACTTAGCACCATAGTTTTATGATCCTTTCGAAATCCTAGACAAAGTTGGCCCAACAGCATCTCAACTGGCATTGCCTAGCCACATAAAATTACACAATGTTTTTCATGTATCTTTGCTAGAGAAATATGTTCATGATAACTCGCACATAATTGTTTAGAATTTTATATAGGTGGAACCATAAGGATATTTCCAAGTAGAACCATTTCAAACATTAGATCAGAGAGAAACCTTGCTTTGAAATCGAGCAATTTCCCAAGTTAAAGTGCCATGGAAGCACTTTACCTTCGAGGAGGCCACCTTGGAGATGGATCACTAGATGCGTGAAGAATTTCCAACCCTTTTCAAAAAATAAAATAACTAAAGGACAAAAACCAAGGAATGTGTATAATTAAAAAGGGTTGGAAAATATAACACCCCTATATTTATGCTTTTAAACATTAAATAGTTTGAGACATGGAGATATTATTGGATTGAATGGATATGGAAGTTATATTTGGATTTTTTTGATGATGTAATTATATTATTATTGTGGATATAATAAATAAATTGTTTGAAAAAACTAAGGAAAGTGCACTAGATTTTATAATACTCCTTGCCAGCTTAAAAAATGTTGTTCGTGTTCAAGTCCACATGATGGACCTTCCCTAAAGTATCCTAAAAAAAATCTTAGGAGAAAATAATTAGAAATAAATTGTTTTAACACAAAGGGAGAGAAATATTGTGTTGAATCACTTATTTGGAGAAGGATACTAAGTAGGGTGGAATAAAGGGTTGTGAGATAAAAAGGTAGGATTTAAAGAAAAACATAAAGAATATTTTTCAAAAAAAAAGTAAAACAAAAGGCTGAGGAAAAAAGTTTGGCAGACCTTAAAGTAGGACACTGCTATAAATCTATTGGGAAGAAAATATGTAAAATCAAACCACCACAGAACCAAAAGGTTGTTGGTTTTGAAGGGAAAGAAGAGTTTAGTTCGGGGGGAAATAGCAGAGGCAGTTCATGGCCAGGAGGAATGTGCTCAGATCTTAAGTATTTTTCCAAGCAGTCATTACTGTTAGATACTTGGTCGTATTTTATTATCATATTGAAATGGTAATTGGCATGTAGGTGGAGTTTATTGCAAGAAATTTTATTGTATATATTAACTTATGATTCAATTTGGATGCTAGAAATATATAAATATATACATCTAGATATATTCACTTTATAATTAGATTATTGATTGTGGCATGCAAGATTTCATTATGCATGCATGGAGAACATATTATACAAAATATGAACTGTAGATGAAAATTTTTGTATATATATGAAGAAAAATATTTTATTATAGGAATTGAAAGGAATCAACAATTCCTAAAAATGTTATAGATGTGAATTTAAATAGAGAATCATAATGTTTGTGTACTATATGCCTTGAGGAACTAGTATTCCAAACATATGGTGTGAATTGGAATAGGACCTAAGGCCTGCGTGGATAAATTACTTTCCATTCTAATATAATAATGCATTCAAATAGAAATCCATTTAATTAATACTGCTCAGTTTTCTAAGAAAAAAGTATATTAATAAAACTTCTTATGAGACAATCAATAGAGAATACAAAAAATATGTGATAGAAAATACTATATAACTCTACTCTTTTTCATACCATAATACTTAACATAATTTCTATAAGACTTAAAGGAGTAGTTACATGTAAGGAGAGGAACACATGAGAAATTTGGTGATATAAAGTCTATGTGGATGTACTGTTATGATGGATCTATACGTATAAATAGGTGAATCTACATGAACGCATCCTGTAATCATAGTCTATCTCCAATATCCAAGCGCTGTAGACCTATAATTGACAAATTCAATTTATATGCCTTCATGGGAAAAATGTGTTTCTTAGACTGTATTAGTTGAAGAAAATATGAAAAATGTAATTGAGGTTATATGGTTTATAAGTATAGCTCAAGTGATGGGGATATATAAACAACCACAAGCGCACTACTAAGTAAGTACAACATAAATATTTCTCACCAAGAAGCAGTCATAATTTTTGCATACCCTCAATACAAATCATCAACATTGCGTGCATGCATAGACAAAATTATTTATCGCTAAAAGATTTTTCTTCCTAGAATTTACAAAGAAACCTTAGTATTATTATACTGTAATAAAAATAGGCATGTCAACTAAATTCAAATCAATATGGGAGACTTGAATACATATAGGAACAAGTCACCAAGAAATATTATTATCACGAGTGGTAAATTCGACATAAAGTTATGGTAACCATTCATATTAAAAAATAAATGGATTCACAAATGGATTGTGTATCATTAAATGATTCAGAAGAAAAGTGAAGTGAATGTTCTAGAACGGATCCAACCCATTTTCAATCCTTTTCGTTAAAATGATAGACAATGAAACAAGTAGTGACTATAGACTAATTATGTGCACAAATTTCACACTGCCGAAGAAATAATGTTCCTTTGAAATCCAAACAAATAATAATTAAGAAATCACATGAATAAGATATTATTGGTCTATGCATATGTGTCCAGATAAGGGATGTTAGTCTTGACAAACATGTACTCAACCTAAACTCTAGCTAAGAAATACCAAGGGCACAAGTGAACACACATAGGAGAGTTGAATGGAGTAGGAAATGTAAACGTGGAAGGGATATCCTCAAATTAATTGATGACCTCTACCTAATATAGGTAAAAAATAAACCCGCTGCTAAATAGAAAGATCAGAATTCCATGTGGGAAACCCCAAAGAAAATTATGAGTGATGAAAATCGATGAGAATCCGAGGCAACAACTTAGCTATCAGAAGAAATGAAATAAAATATTTTTTTGATACAATTTACCTATGGGAGGATGTCACTGGGTATTCCCTAGTTTCTAGACAAGTAGACATGAAATAACAAAGACAGTCAAACCTAGAGGTGACTCCATTAAGAAGAAAATACTAGGTGGAACCAACAAAATGTGAAAATTCATAAAATAAATAACAACTTGAGTTTTGAGTGATAAGTATTAATTCTCATTAAGGATACAAAGTATTGGTAGTGAATTTAAGAAACCAGAGGTGTTAAATTACATTCCTCACTATAGAGAAGAATGGAAGGAAATTTCACCCTGCGTGATGACAGGAGTCATGCGAGGGTTATATTCCTTAAAAAATTCATATAGAGCATATGTGTATATAAAAAATATAACTTAATCTAAAAAAAAGGATAAAATTGAGGACAAACCCTCTTTGTTTTACCAGTATTCATGCTGAAACCACCCTTTAAGCTAAATGTTGCTAGAAATTTGAAAACTAATTGAGAATGATACGATTTTAATTAGGAAATATGAATTAGTGAATCGATATTGGAATGAAGTTACCATACAAGGCCACAATGATTTCAACAGAGAACCTATATCGTCGTTGGTGGAATGCCCAAACTCGAACTTGGAACCTTGGTCCCACCAAAGCTTGTAACTCTTTTTAGATTCCTCCACACAATTAGTACCACAACTCACAACCTAAAAATCACCTGAAAATCATATTAAGCTTAGGGTAGATGAGGAAAGTAAATGGGACAAGAAATGCAGCATAATTATAGAAGAAATGCCCAGATTAATAGTTGTGTTAACCTACATATTTCCCTATAGAAGATGAGTGTCATGATAGAAAAGTTACAGTTGTAGGAGGGGGCCAAATAAGCTCTATAAAATGAAACAGATGTAGTGTACACATTTCCAAACCCCAAGGCAGTTCCTTGTGGAACGAAAAATTAAAAAGGGCCAAATGAACCAAAGAAATTAAGGTCCTATGGTTAGGGTTTGTCCAACTCTTATTTCATCCCTTGGATGAACGCAAGTCGATCTCCACCATTGGAAAAGACCCAATACCAAATTCACATGGTTTTCACATGAATGACAGTTGTGTGGCCATTATCAGATCATAAAGTGTAATCATATGCCAACAAATAGCCTTAGGAGAGTCCTTTTATCCCACATATATGTCATTTCTTAAGAATACAGGCAATAAAAAGAGTAGAAACCAAAGAAAATGATACAAATTCGAATTAATTATTAAAGTTAAATCCAAAAGTATGCTATCATATGATCTTGTAACATAGGTAGAGTGTAAATTATAGGTGCACCATGTATTAGCAACCTCATAGTAGTAATCTAGTTAAGATGAAGTAAAATGTTCATATACGGTGAGTTTATATAATGAAATAGATAATGTTAATTAAGGATACAATAATGTCGCAAATGGAACACAAATTTCTTAGAAATTGCTTATGTAAGTGAAGGTATAGATCCTTTGATCTTATTGCTGAATGATAATCAAAGAGTATTAAAAAAAAGGACCATCATGATACAGATAACCAATTAGAATGGAATTAGTAGAGCAATGGTAGCAAAAGATGATGAATAAGCATGTCTTTCATTGTGTCCTTTCACCAATTTAGGGCAGTTTCTTATAAAGATAGCGATTTATGATTGACTGATTTCCGTATATTGTGTTTTTGTTCCCATCATATAAGTGCATAGCCGTATTCAAAAAGACTTGAAAGAACATTAGCAATAAGCATCGTCAATTTAGAATAGCAAAAGGAACAAGTTGTTTCACAAGGAGAGCAAAATCATACAAGTGGTGTTCCTTTCGAGGAAGGGCACAACAACAGTTCAGAAATGCTATCCCTTTGGAGAAAGGAATAGCAAAAATCAACAGTGTTGTTCCTTTTGAGAAAGGAACAACAACAAAAAAAAGTGTTGTTCCTTCAGAAAAGGAACAACAAAAATAAACAAGTGTCGTTCCTTTGAAAAAGGAACAGCAGAAATCAACAGTGTTGTTCCTTTGTAAAAGGAACAACAAAAACACTCAAGTGCTATTCCTTTTGGAAAAGGAACAATAGAAATCAAAAGTGTTGTTCCTTTTCGAAAAGGAGAAACAAAAACACACAAGTGACGTTCCTTTGGAAAAGGAACAGCAGAAATCAAAAGTGTTGTTCCTTTTGGAAAAGGAATAGCAAAAATCAAAAGTGTTATTCCTTTTGGAAAAGGAACAGCAAAAACACACAAGCGTCGTTCCTTTGGAAAAGGAACATCAGAAAGAAAAAGTGTTATCCATTTTCGAAAAGGAAAAACAGAAACACAAAGTGTTGTTCCTTTTGGAAAAGGAACAACAAAAAACCAAAGTGCTATCCCTTTTGGAAAAGGAACAGTAGAGAAAACCAAAGTGCTGCCCCTTTTTGGAAAAGGAACAGCAGAAAGAAAAAGTGCTATTCCTTTTGGAAAAGGAACAACAAAAACACAAAGTGCTGTTCCTTTTGGAAAAGGAATAACAACAAGCAAAAGTGCTATTCCTTTTGGGAAAGGAACAACAAAAAACAAAGTGTTGTCCCTCTTGGAAAAGGAACAACAACAAGCAAAAGTGCTGTTCCTTTTGGAAAAGGAATAACAAAAAGAAAAAGTATTGTTCCTTTTGGAAAAAGGAACAACAGAAGTAACAAAACCTGTTGCAAAGATATGTACAAAAATAATTCAAGAAGTTATGTACAGATTGTAAAGAAAAGTAAATTTCTTAGTGAATTACAGGTGAGGAAGACTTGTCTTCCTCCACTAAGATCTCCATATCTGAATCTTGGCGTAGCTGTTGGCAGAAGGACTCCCGAGTAAGTGTTTTGCGATAGAGATGGACTTGATGGCCATTTGCCTTAAAGGTATATCCAGAACCATCAATAGTAATCAAGGTAAGGGTACCATTGTCATGTACTTTCTGGATTTCATATGGTCCTAGCCAACGAGTCTGGAGTTTCCCGGGGAAGTCCTGAAACCTGGAGTCGTATAAAAGAGCCCAGTCTCCTTCGTGGAAGACTTTATTTTTAATGAGAGCATCATGCCATTTAGCTCTCTGCTGCTGTATCAAGGTAGTGTGTTGAAGTGCAGAGAGCCTAATTTCATCCAGCTCATTCATCTGTTGTAGTTGATTAGTCTGTGCCTTAGTTAGGTCTAAACCAACTTCTTGTGTTGTTCGTAATGTCTGGATTTCAAATTCTATAGGAAAAATAGGTTTTTTTCCAAACATTAGATGATAAGGCGAGTAACCAGTGGTGCTTCTCGATGTTGTTCTATAAGCCCACAGTGCTTCAGGTAGTCTGGCAGCCGAATCGCGTCTATGTGATGCAACTGTTTTTGTTAAAATTGTTTCTATTATTTTATTGTTGCCTTCTACTTGCCCATTTGCCTGGGGGTGATATGGAGTAGTAATTTTATGCTGGACATGATAGTTGTTGAGTGTTACAGCTATTATGTTCCCAGTAAACTGTGGTCCACCGTCTATAATTATCTCTCTTGGGAGGCCATACTGTACAAATAGATGGAGCAGGAACTGTATAATAGATTCTTTTGTAGCTCTCGGCAATGCCTCTACTTCAACCCACTTGGTGACATATTTTGTTGCCACCAAAATGTATGTTTTCTGGTTTGATGGTGGGTTGATTGGTCCCATGAAATCAAGATCCCATCACTCAAATGGTTCGATGACTAGCTGTGGTTTCAAAGGCATCTCATCCGACTAACTAGGGTGTCCCGCTCTCTTGCAATTGTCACATGCTTGGACAAATTTCTTTGCATCTTTGAAAATTGTGGGCTAATAATACCCTATGTGTAATACTTTATGTGCAGTCCTGCGATCAGCGAAATGTCCACCATATGGTTGGTCATGGCAGGCTTTCAATATGTCAAAAAATTTTGTCCTGTCAAACGCGTCTCCTGATTTGCATGTTTGCCCCTGTGTGAAACAAATAGCACCCAATCCAAGAAAATATAGTACTTCTCTGAACAATCTGTTTTCGCTCATTAGGGGTTAGATGCTTTGGTAACTTACCTACTGCTAGGTAATTGGCAACGTCAACATACCAGGGTGTTTGAACAGCAATAGCAAAGAGATGTTCATCTGGAAATTGATCTTCAACTACTGCTGCATCAACTGGCTGTGGCATTCTTGAGAGGAAATCAGCTACCGGGTTTTCTTTCCCGGGTCGATCCTTGATTGTAATATCAAATTCCTGCAATAAAATTAGCCATCTAGTTATTCTGCCATTTGTGATAGGCTTGTTTGCTAAATATTTTATAGCAGAATGATCTGTGTACAAGATAACAGGATATCCAGTAATGTAATGTTTGAATTTATTGACAGCATGTATAACAGCTAGAAATTCTTTTTCAGTGACAGTATAGCTTAATTCAGTGGGCGATAGATTTTTGCTAATGTAATAAATTGCATATGGTTTTCTATCCTCCTCCTATCCAAGGACCGCTCCAATGGCTATGTCTAAGGCATCGGATGATAACTGAAATGGCAAATCCCATTTCGGTCCTCGAAGGACTGGGGCTGTAGATACGAGCTTCTTCAGATCCTTGAAGGCACGTTGACATTTCTCTATCCAAAGAAAGTCAACGTTACTAGTTAGTGCATACAAGGGTGCAGCAATACGTGAATAATGTTCTATAAACCTTCTGTAGTAACCAGAGAATCCAAGAAAGCTACGTACCTCTGTTTGAGTATTAGGAGTAGGAATAAGCAAAAGTATTTGGATTTTGGCTGGATCTACCTGAATGCCAGCTGCTGAAATATAGTGTCCTAAAATAAGTCCTTCTGTCATTATCATATAACATTTTTCATGGCTTAAACAAAGCCTGGTAGCAATGCAACGTTGTAGGACTTTTTCTAGTGTATCCAGTGCTGGATCAAACTCATCTCCATATGGAGTAAAGTCGTCCATATATACTTCTAGTCCTTCATT
>APFE030905399.1:1678-12621 GCA_000404065.3 Pinus taeda
TGATGTCCAGATTGTTTTTCAACAAAGGCCTTAAAGGCCAAGAACATGTTAAATACTTCACTCTTGAGTTTTAAGAAGTATACCCAAGTGTGTCTGGAGAAATCATCAATGAAAGTTAAGAAATACTTGTAACCAGAGAAGGAAATAACTGGAAGTGGACCACATACATCACTATGCACAAGCTATAAAGGGGTTGAGGCCTGCCAAGAGGCACGTTTTTCAAAACTGTCCCGATGATGTTTTTTGAGTACACATCCGGAACAAACACCATCTCTGCAAGATACCATTGGAAGTCCTGTCACCATATTTTCTTTACATAGATTCTGAAGCGAGCGATAGTTTAAGTGACCAAATCGCTCATGCCAATGTTTGCTCACTTCATCATTATGAGCAACAAATACCGAGGGAAGATTTGATGACCCAAAGTTGTGAAACTTATACAACCTTATAGAACCATTAGCAATGCCAGTAGCTAAAATCTGTCTAGGATCTCTTAGGTCCTTAATTACAACATTGTGAGGTGAAAATTCAAAAATTTTACCTTCACTTGAATGAGTTATCTGATATACAGATAGAAGGTTGTAGGGTAAGGTTGGAACACACAATACATCATTAAATTGACCATTGTCTATATGAACAGTTCTAGTCCCTACAACACTAAGAGATCTATCATCACCAACATATATATTTTTGGTGTTACAATCATTTAAAGAAGAAAACATGGCTTTGTTTTTGGCCATGTGATAATAAGCTCCAGAATCAATGATCCACTCATGAGAATTAGAGGAAGAAGATACATTTAGTGCATATCTAGACCGATATGTTTGACAACCACATGCAGAAAGTGCTATTCCTGAAGATGAAGTTGAAGTTGAAGAGTGCTCCAAATGGATGTTATGCTTCTTCATTGCTTCTTCCAAGGCTTCCATCTTCTTAAAGCATTTGGATTCTAAGTGGCCATCTCGATTACAAAAGTGGCAATGTCTATCAGTCTTCTTCCCTTTGTTTTTATTTGCCTTATTATTCTGGTGAAATGATTTTTCATTTTGAGGCTGAAATTGCTTAGGACCCTTGTTTGGTTTAGGACCATTCCTTTTAGGATACGACTTCTTAGGATTCTTTGAATTTGGTTGTTGTTGGGCGACTAATGCTTTCTTAGAAGAGTTTCCAAGATTAAGAAGACCAAGGTGTAAGAGTTTTTCTTTTTCTCTTATTAGAGAATTACAAAAATAATCAAAGGAAGGGGGCTTGTAGGTTTGTCCTTGAGAAATGAAGGCTTCTCTTGTAGAATGGAAGGTGGAAACAAACAGAGAGTAGGCTGGCCCCAACTTAGTAAGAATGGAATAGATAAGGTTACTATCTTCTTTCTTAACCTTAACACCTTCCAAGAGAAGTCTAAGGGTCATGGATTTGGACAAAAAATCTTCAATGCAAGAAAAGTTATTGGGGTCCAATGCAAGCAACTCATTTTCAAGTTGATGGGCTCTAAGTTCATTTGTGATTCCAAAAACCTTAGTAATCTACTTCATTGCTTCATCAGGAGTATCAAGTTCTACAATATGGAATCTAAGATCTCGAGAAATAGACAGCCCTATCAACCCACGTGCTTGATATTGCCTATTTTCCCATTTAGCTGACTTATCTTCATCTTTCGGTTTGGTTTCTTGGCCTGAGGCTATTCTATAAAGACCTTTACTTCTAAGTAAATCCACAATGTAGGACCACCATTGGAAGTAGTTGGTGCTGTCAAGACTTGGCATGGAATTTCCATTTTAATAGAAACTAAAGCTCTATATGCTAAAACTAAGTGTTCCAATGGAAAGATCTCGAAAAATTAGACTGGTTCAAAAGAAACGACTCTGAAAACGGCTTCCAGATGAAGAAGTTATGGCTTTTTGAAGAAAAGTTGATGAAGGCACCTACGAAGTGTGGGAATGTGTGGAAATAAAAAAACGCCCCGTTTCCAACAAAAAGGAGACTTGAACTCAAGACCTCTACTCTCGTAAATTAGCTTTGAACCAAGTGAGCTAAACTAAAAGTTTGAGAGAGAGAGAGAGAGGGGGGGGGGATTTGTTGTTTTTGGTCACTGAAGCTTTGGGTTGTGTGCTTGCTTGAGAAAGCTCTTTTTCCCTACAAAACAAAAAACACAAAACTCAGCACAGACATACAAAAAAAAAAAAGCCCTTACGGCTTGAAGTTAGCTTTACCCGGAAACTAAATATTTTCCTCAATGTTTCAATTTTCCGAGATCACACTAAGGCGCAGTGGAAAAGAGCATACGCATGAGAAAAATATTTCCTCTCTATTTCTAATTTGCCCAAATCGTACAGAGTCACAGGGCAAAGAGCATATGCAGAAATGAAAGGTATAGATCTGATAATAAGAAAAGAAGCTAAATAAACCGAAATAATAAACAGAGAGAAAATAACTAGAAACTGCAAATAAACATTGTATACCTCCAGATCTTAAAAATGACATAGCTAGGGCTACTAGAAACCTTTTCGTGTGAAATGAAAGGGGTTCCTCACTAGAACAGATGCTCCTAACACAACAGAGTAGTCCTTTCGGCCCGAAAGCAGTCAGAAACAGTAGTTCTAGGAAACGACAGTCGGATGCAGTTCTACCGGCTTCAGATTTGGATCACCAATGGACGCGATCCTCAAATAGCTCTGATACCATGTAGGAATTTACAAGGTAAGTTCCTCAGACAGAACACCAAAGGACACCACCCAAAAATAGATCAAAGATCAATACACCAATATTTTTGACGTGGTTAAAACCCTCAAAGAGGGAAACAGTCCACGGCCTGAGCCAACGTGGCCACTTCAGGCAATTTATTAATAAAAGAATGAAATTTTACATAAGCTTCTCCCATGAATGGTCAACCTACAAATGACCCTCCATGCTCTTTAAATAGATATCATGGACCAATCGAGTGTTAAGCACGGATCAAGTGTCGGTAATATCGAGGAGAGAATGAACCATCGGATCACTACATATCGTGACCATCGGATTGTAAGTTACAAAAGTACATAATAAAGAAACACACTTTACCTAACCCTATACTAGACCAAGTTATACTTAACTATTTCCTATGTGTCAGAATATCCTAACAAGGAGAAGATCACCAGAAAACAAAATGCTAGCAGAGGATGGGGAACCGGTAGAGGAAGAGGACAGTCTTATGGCAGGGAATGAACTGCCAGTAGTATTGAAGAAAGCAGTAGTTCCAAAACTTCTGGGATAGTAGTAGAGGTGGCAGTAGAGGTGGCAGGCCATATCAGCGAGGAGGAGGGAATGGCCGAGGCAAAGGAGCTAACTATATGTTCTACAGGTGCCACAAGTGGGGGCATAGATATTTTGAATGTCCTGAAGCGAAACAAGCTAGTCAAAGAGGAGCATTTGTTGCACAGCTAGAGGAAGTAGAGGCACCACCTCAAGAAGCAGAGAATGTGCCAGAAACAGGGGAAGCCTTAGTGCTAAATAAAGTATTGTTGAAACTAACCAAAGAGATAGCTAGACAAACTCAAAGGAAAGCATTATTCCTCACAATTTGTAAGTTGCACGAAAAATGCTGCAAGTTGATTATTGACAATGGGAGCATGGATAATCTGGTTGCCACAAAGATGGTAGAGAATTTTGGTTTAAAGCGGCTGAAGCACCCCACTCCTTGTAAGGTATCGTGGTTGCAGAAAGGCCATCAGCTGTTGGTTGATGAACAATGTGAAGTTGAGTTCCATATTGGCAGGTATAAAGACAAGTTTATTTGTGATATTATGCCAATGGACGTATGTCATATATTGCTAGGGAGGCCATGGTAGCATGACCGGAAGGTAGTGCATGACAGGAAGACAAACTGTTACAAGTTTGTCAAAGATGGGATCGAGCACACACTTGTGCCCATCAAGGAGGAGGAGACAACAAAAACAAGTGATACGAGAGTGTTACTAATGGGTGGAAAATAGTTTTTGAAGCAGATTGAAGATAGTGAAGTGAACTATATTATTGTAAGAAGGGAAAAAATATTGTTGTTACACACAAAAGTGTTTGATTTGCCTGTAGAAATTCAAGAAATGCTACAAAATTTCAGTGATATAGTAGTGGATGATTTACCAGATAAGTTGCCTCCTAAGAGAAGTATAAGTCATCATATTGACTTTATACCCAGAGCAAGTCTACCGAACAAGGTAGCATATTGGGTGAGCCCCAAAGATAACGAGGAAATTAGAAAATGGGTGCAGGAATTACTGAATAAAGGACTGATAAGGGAGAGTTTGAGCCCCTACGCAGTTCCAACAGTTCTCACTCCCAAGAAAGGAGGAGAATGGAAAATGTTCATAGATTTGAGGGCCATCAACAAGATTACCATCAAGTACAGATTTCCACTACCACGAATGGACGACATGATGGACTGCCTGAGCAGCGCAGCATACTTCTCGAAGATTGATCTGAAGAATGGTTATCATCAGATTCGAATCAGGGAAGGGGATGAGTGGAAGGCAGCCTTCAAGACCAATGAAGGGTTGTATGAGTGGTTGGTAATGCCATTCAGATTGAGTAATGCACCTAGTACCTTTATGCAGTTGATGAACAAAATGTTGAAAGAGTTTATTAGAAAGTTTTTAATAGTGTATATTGATGATATATTAATTTTTGGCAAGACTAAGGAGGAACACTTTCGACATGTTCAAAGTGTGTAGAAAAAATTGCAGCAGAATAAGCTACTAATAAATCTGAAAAAATGCACTTTTTTGCAAAAAGAACTGGTTTATCTAGGTTTTATGATTGCTGAAAATGAGTTTAAGATGGACCCAGAGAAGATTGCAATAGTTGTCAACTGGACATCCCCAAAAAGTCTGCTTGAGGTACGTAGTTTTCATGGGCTGGCAAGTTTTTACCATAAATTTATAAGGAATTTCATGAAATCTATGCACCTATGCTGGACACTCTAAAGAAGGCAGGTCAGCCTTTTCATTGGACTGAGGCAATAGAGAAGAGCTTTCAACTACTGAAGAAAAATATCACAAAAAGACCAATCCTGAGATTGCCAGATATTAGAAAGCTTTTTCAGGTTCCTTATGATGCAAGCAGTATGGCCATTGGAGCTGTACTTAGCCAAGAATACAAACCTGTTGCATTTCTCAGCGAGAAGTTGAATGAGAGCAGGAAGAAATATTCATCCTACAATGAAGAATTCTATGTTGCCATCCAAGCGCTGAAGCATTGGAGACACTATCCATTGGGAAATGAGTTTGTTTTATTTTCTGATAATTCTGCACTGCAATGCGTGATGCAACAGCATAAGCTAAATCACAAGCATGCTAAGTGGGTTGAATATTTGCAGAGTTTCACCTTTGTGTTGAAACACATTAGTGGGCAGACCAACAAGGTGGCAGATGCGTTGAGAAGAAGAGCCTTTCTCTTGCAAGATAGTACAATACAAGTGCTAGGCTTTGAGCATTTGAAAGACCTGTATCAGACCAACGCGGATTTCAAAGAGGCTTATGAAGCCTATCAGAATCCTTTGCTAAGAAACAATAGTCCATGGTTGGACTACAATTTGCAGGAGAAGCTATTGTTTAGAGGGGGACAATTATGCATTCCTGATTGTTCAATGAGACAAAATATCATTTGGGAGAAGCACAGTGGAGGTCTAGCCAGGCATTTCGGTGTAGACAAAATGTTAGAACAACTCAGCCATTTTTATTATTTGCGAAGATTACAAAGGGATGTGCAAAGATTTGTGACCAGATGTAAAGTGTGTCAGTTGGCGAAAGGACACAGTCAGAATACAGGACTGGACACACCATTGCCCATTTCGAGTAGACTGTGGGACTCATTCAGCTTGGACTTGATCTTGGGTCTACCGAGGATGTAGCAGGGTTATGATTTAGTGATGGTAGTAGTAGACCAATTTTCAAAGATGGCACATTTCATCCCTTGTAGAAAAACCAGCGATGCCACTCACCTGACCCACTTATTTTTCACAGAGATCGTTAGGCTACATAGCCTACCGAAGTCCAATATTTCTGACAGGGACATGAAGCGTATAGGGCACTTCTGGCGCACCTTGTGGAAGAATATGCACGCACAATTAAGTTTCAGCTCTGCTTATCACCCATAGACCGACAGGCAAATAGAGGTGGTAAATAGGAGCTTGGGGAACCTGCTATGAAGTTTGATTGGGAAAATTCATGAATGTGGGATCAAGTACTTGCTCAGGTGGAGTTTGCCTACAACAACTCACCCAATCACAACACAAGTTACAGTCCTTTTCAGATATTATATGGCATGTATCCTCGCGGAGAGCATGAATTACAAAATTTAGGACAACAGGAAAGGCGGAGTGCTGATGGGGAAGATTTTTCCAAATAAATGAATGATCTACACAAGCAGGTAAAAATGAAGTTGCAGGACAACAATCAAAAGTATAAGCAGCGGGCAGATCTGAAACGACGAGAGGTATAGTTTAATGTGGGGGATGAAGTCCTCATGCATTTGCGCAACGGACATTTTCCTAGAGGTGCATACAACAAACTGAAATACAAGAAGATTGGTCCCTGCAAATTCTCCAGAAATTTTCTATCAATGCTTATGAATTACATCTACCATGAGGAATAGGCATCTCGCCCATTTTCAACGTGGCAGACCTATTTCCATATATTTTCTGCCGAAAGGAAGACAGTACAACACTGCCTACACGGGATACATAGGAAGGGAGTGAGACTTGGATGAGACAAATGCCTTATGCTTAGCCCCTTGAGATCGAGAGGATCCTTGACACTCAGGCGGCCAAGCGAACTCAGTGGAAAGAATATCTGCAATATCTGGTCAAGTGGAAGAACCATCCCATTGAGGACAGTTCATCGCTTAACACTAGACAGATATAGCAGGCAAGCTATTTAGTCGAGAAGCTCATGGATGAGAGTCATGAAACTTTCCTACCCTAGGAGCATGATGCAGGAGCATCCAACTAAGGGCACCATGACCAAGTTTTTGGTCTCAACTAAGGAGGAGAGGTTCATCATCATTAGATTTCATTTATGTTTGCTAATTAAAAACAATGTCAGGAACTTGTTTTATTTCATTATCAGTTAATAAGTATTTAGGGACAGCATAGTTAGGTGAAGGTGGTTACAACCACACTGTTTTTTTCCTTTTATTTATTTTACAGCTATTTACTTAACAAAAAAAAACACACAAACATATATATCATATATGTATTCCATAGAACAGGAAAACTAAAACAGCGAGATAGTTATCAACTATGTAATTGAAGAAACAACTGCAAATAGTTTGAATAATTGTATTGTAATAATACAAAACGAATGTACCACAGTGGGAAAGGGGTTCAACATTCCAGCCCAAAAGAATAATACAAGGAGAAAACATTTTCATTCTTGAATCCATCTGTCCAATACTTCTTATTTTTATCTAATTACTATCATCTGTAACGTAAAGACAAACTATATATTTTACCAGAAATCCTTCGAGATAAATAGAGACGAAGTTCCAAAAACCAAGTGACAAGTAGAGACATAGTTTCAAAATCAAACAACAAGAAGAGACATCACATCAACGCAAGACTGAGCAGACAGTTCCAGCCACTTCAACAAACTACAACAATACAAAAATATGCAATATCCGTAGTACAGAATAAACAAAATACAATCACAAAGCGATGCATTTGCAAGCAAGGTAACCCTGTATATTGAAATCTCTTTTTCGTTCATCTTTAAAAGTATTTTAGTATCAAGACCTGCATATATATTGTATAAATAAAAATTCTAAAGTCGAGTGACCCTAAGGCCGAGAAAACCCTCCTCCGGGAGTAAAACAGAGAAACGAGGGTTAGGTTTATAACCTTGGAATAGTTATAGACCAACGAAGGACAAAGGAAATTATGTTCAACTGAGCCTGAAGGTTATTCAACATCAGCTAACAAACGTCTACGACAGAGACCCTACTTCCTAACCTATCAACCGACTAAACCAAGGAATAAATTAACTTGGGAAACCCTCAAACCAAATAAGTTGCAATAGGGAACAACCCTACCGGTTTCGTTTGGAGGAAGGGCTGAGTAGCCGTTCGACCAGAAGCCACAACAACATGCACGGAAGCCACAGTAGAGCATTAGCGTTGTTATAACGAAGGCCAAAAAAATGAACCACTGAAGTGAGGGAGGAGACCCTAAGAGGACTTACCAGTTCATCTATTAGCGCTGGACGAATGCACCGATAGTTGGGTCATGGCCAATGAAAGAAACCCTGCTCACGAGGAGTAGCAATTGTTAGCACATAAGAAAAACTAAGGAGATAGCATTTAACAGGGAAAGAGTCATTACCTTGTCGTAGCCGAACAAAAGCACAGGAAATGGTCTCTCAAGCCCGCAACCTACATTAACCAATACATTGCAAGCCAGTCAAATGAAGAAACAATCAAAGAGATAGCTGAAAATACCATTGAAGAAGTTCAACAGAGCGTGTAAGGAACGAAGGAGAAATCGTGACACCAGAAGAGCACCAGACCACCGAGAACAGAGAAACCCTCACAACAAAAGCCAATAACTTAGTGACAGAGCCGAGTTAACTAGATAGCAAATACAAGCAGAGTTATACCACCTACCAACATATGAACCCATAGTTGGGGAGAATAGAGCATCGGGCTCGAAAATTTATAGTCACCAATGGAACAGGCGGACAGAGCTCTCAATACCAGAAAAAGAAAAACAAAAATGCTAGAGTAACAACGTGAGGGTTAGGGTTAGTCCAAGAGTGGGAAGGAAACCTGAGCCTAGGATAGTTGTCCTCTCAACATACAAGTCAATCAATACAACCATCAATACACCCAAAAATATCAGAGCTAACTTTTGATTACCAAACTAATCATGCATTTGTTGATTAAATCATTGGATTAATAATGAGTGTTAGTGTTAAACCATAAGTCATGGGCTGGTCCCATCATATTGAAGACTAGAGTAATCTCAAAAAATTAGATGCATGATTTTAGGATATTTTGGGACAAATTTGCAATCAAGAGATTATTAAAAATTAAATAGGATTATGTTTTTTCAAATAGAATATGAAGTCTTCTCTACAAGATTGAATCACCATTACTTTTGTAAATTCAAATTTCAAAGTAATACAAAGTTTTCTTTGAAGTTTATTGCTAAAAATAGTGTTGGGTTTATTTTCTTATATCTCCTTTATTTCACTTTCTTTATGATTTGCAATTAAAATACTGTTCTTGATGGTTTTCCATTACAATAGTTTGGCTTTTGGTTTTCTATTTCTTAACGTTAGAATAATTTATTTTTTATAAAAATATATTTCTAGTTTATTTTCCTTATGCACATTTATTTTATTGCCATT
This sequence comes from Pinus taeda, assembly GCA_000404065.3. Lineage (NCBI taxonomy): Eukaryota > Viridiplantae > Streptophyta > Pinopsida > Pinales > Pinaceae > Pinus > Pinus taeda. The sequence continues at coordinate 11,050 of APFE030905399.1, forward strand.
TTCTTTGATATAGTTTTTAATTCAAAAGTTTCCTCGTAATAAAATTTGTATTTAATTTATGTCAATTTCTTTCATTAGTTATTATATTTTTAGAAATAATGCTCCTCATTTTTCGAACATAGTAGTTTCAACATATTTTTCACATATATTGAGGCACATGGAATGTTTGTATCCACTACTCATTGATATTTAAAATAAGTAATTCAACCTGCTTACTGCAATTATTTCGTCCATCAACTAATTAGTATTGTAAAAAAAAAGATGTACACAAAAGCATACAAGATTGATCAACACTCCAGGAGAAGGTACTAGAGAAAATTTATTCAAATATTATGCATTTGAAGATTGAGATTGATCAACTAATAATTCATTACTAAAGAAAATTTCGTTAAACTATATAAAGCTAATGAACAATTAGATTATATATTTATATTCTCATTATGCATAAGCTCAACTTTACCAATTGTTATTGATTGCTAAAAAGGTAAAAAAATGCCTCCAACAATTACTAGCTTTGAAGGCTATAGATTGGGAATCTGAAACTTAGAGTAAGCTAAGGCATTGTTGGTAAGACCAAACATATTAATACCTAACTGGTATAAAAATTTACAAGTATTTGAGCAATACATATTTGTATATAAGTAGGCGTATATAAGGAGGTCTAGGAGCTAGCCTCAAGTTGTGTAGTGTGGGTTTGTTGGTCCCTTCATTTGGATAATGAATATGATGGTGCAAATTTAATAAAAATATAATAGCTAGCCTCAAGTTGTGTGGTGTGGGTTTGTTGGTCCCTTTATTTGGATAATGAATATAATGGTGCAAATTTAATAAAAGTATAATTAGAGATGAACGAAAAATCTTTAGTATTAGGATAACTAGAAGAAATACCAATAGTAGTGGAATATGATAGATGCAATCCATATTTTTTGAAAAGATAGTGATTGGGGATGGGCATCAATCACATAGAGATGTGAAAGATGAAAAAGAATATATTAATATAAGTGGCTATATGATAACAATCTCAATCATTTAATGAGATTATAGTAGCCCAGAAAGTGTATAATGTAAAAGGTTGGTTGGTAATTGGTTTTTAAGGGATTAAATTGGCTGAGATATATTGCCTAAATGTAAAATATTGTTACAACAATGTATTTGTAAATACTAAACATAAATAAAATGTGGTTTTTTTTTTTAAATAGAGATATGATGTGATAATCATGTAGCCTTTCTGAAATAAATGTATAGTGTGATGATATATACGATAATGTGTTATACTATTGTGAATGGGAGATATGCTTTGAGTTTCTTCTACTAATTATATGAATAGCACTCGTTAATTACATCGAAGGTGTCCCTATTGAATCAGTCAACCTTTTCGTTTTCCACCGTTGGATCTGTCAAACTTTGACACCGTTGGATTGGATTTGTCAAAGAACTTAAACTGAAGGTGTTTTTTTTAATGAGGTAATCGCCGACCATTGTCTACCTTTTTCTTGGGAGTTGTTTATAATGCGACTTTTTGGAGATTCCGGTGACGGAATCCGGTGGAAGAAATGAGGTTAAATCTTGATT
>APFE030905399.1:12641-28278 GCA_000404065.3 Pinus taeda
TTATAAAGGTTAAGATTATTGTTAAGAAATTCCTTGTGTGAGAGGGAATATATTCCAGTGCAGACAAACAATTGTGAAATTTCTCATCAAATATTATGGAATTTTCTTATAAAATGTATTTGTTGTGAACATTATTTTTGTAATCACACCTTTTGTGAAAAATCCTGTTGCAAGAGTTCCAATCCCCGAATGAAGACATCCCAATGAAGAAAAAACATTACAAGATATATTAAGACATATTTTACTCAAATTTGAAGTATTCAGACTAGAATTAGAAAACAAAATCATATGACTACTTGTACATTAAGGGAATTATGCCTACCATGAATCTGAGTCCTAACAAGTGATGAAATGTGGGAATGACAAGAGTACCCTGCTGAGAAACTCTTGTGTTCGCCAAAGTCGTGCAAATTCTATACTTCTCTCAAACTTGTGTAGTATATCAGTTTCTAGAAATTACTTGGATATATTAGCTTCTGGAAATCTTGATTATAGTATTATAAAATACATACTTGCAAATTTGTTGTATACCTCGTCCAATATCAATATCAGGTTCTCAAAATCCTCTCATATACCTCGTTCAATATCAATATCAGTGTCTCGAAATCCTCATTATCAATATTAGTTTCGACATCAGTTTCTGGAAATCCTAATTTTAATTTTAAAAAATACAAAATCACAAATTCTTGGATGCTTCAATAAATATCAGCATCAATGTTTAGATGCCTCAATGGATATCCACTTTCCATTTTGTAGGTTCTCCCATCCATTCAATGAATGAATATATAGAGGAAAACAATTTGTCTATCTGTTTTTAATTTTTTTTCTTGCTCGCTTTGAAATTTTTTTTTCCCACTCCATTTGACATAGGGAAAAATAGTTCAAAATTTTTTTCCCCAAATTTTCCATTCCTTCAGTGTATCTTTGCACCTTTAGAAACAATTGCTAGTAAATAATTAACTATAGAAATATTCCTTTATGGTGTCACGACAACGAAACTCCTTTTCGTAATCCCTCTCCCCTTCAGAATGTTGAAATAGGTCTATCTTTCTATGCATGGGCATCCCGCATAAAACGGGAACACTAGTAGACGGAGAATGAACCTGGGAATTAAACTTACTCGTTGCTGCTGGCATCCCGTATAAAACGGGAACACTGGTAGACGGAGAATGAACCTTTGGGAATTAAACTTCCTCGTTGCTGCTCGATCACATTTTTCGTGCCCATAATTGCTGTAATTGAAGTGAAGTGGGACTAATTGAATTATGGGACTATTACCTGAAATTCCTATATATCATATCAATTACATCATGGTTGCGTGATCTGACGGCAACTGATCTTATCGTGTCTCATCTTATCTCAATGCCTATTACCAATAGTAAGATAGTAAATTGGTATGAAAATGGAAGGCGAAATTGAGGGCCTTCACCGTCGCCCAATGAATGGAAAAAGAAAACTAATCATCATTGAATTGAAATCAAGTGGAGGACAATATGTTTAAACAGTATGCCGCGTTGAATAGTATGACGCGTTGAATATGCAGTCGCAAAGCACATTCAAAGTCGTTTTTAATTATAAATGTGACGGTCAAAATTTAAAATCTGAAAATTTAATAAAATTAAAGAGCTAGTTCAAAGATGCTAAAATTTCATTACAGTTTAAATTCTGAATAGATTTGTACGATTTTTATTTTTTTTTTATGATTTTCCTCAATTTAGACTGATTGGGATAGTTAAAATTTCCATGTTTAATAAATTTAACCATTTATTTATATTAAATTTTATTCTGAACTGTCGTAAGTGGTATTTAAACTACACTAAACTTCCCGCAACTTGATGATCTGTATCAAGTCATTATAGTTTAATATATTCATTTCAAACTTCCCGCAATCTTGATGATCTGTATCAAGTCATTATTCCTTTCAAATTGTGCTCTATATTTTAAACTTTTAATAAATTCATGGAATCATTATGATCATATAAGTCTTCCATTGTTTTGAAAAAATCATCATCTAGAAAAACTTTATCGTTTAAAAAATAACGAAGAAAGTCCGACATTTACCGACATTTAGACGCGAGCTAATGGGAGAACCAAGTCGGATATTAGACGCAAACTAATGCCAGAACCTTCTTAAGGACGCACTATCTCAGCCTTTAATAACAACTAGCGGGTCTTATGGCTTCAGAGAATTGGTCGTGTTCCGCGTATTAGTCTTTCTCCAACTTTGGCTTATTAGGGTTGAACTCTAACGTTCTGTTTCCGCTAATTCCATCATAAAATCGAAAGGGAAGCAATATTCTGTGGATGCTATCGTAATATACTTCTGTTTTAGGAAATTAATGATAGGAAGGTTCTGATACAACAGATTTCTTTCCTTCGTTTTGTGAAGATGAGCTACGCCACTTCGTCCACATCACAAAGACCGAACACATCTGCATGCGCTGCTTGCAGAGTCCGGAGGAGAAAGTGCTCAGAAAAATGCATGCTGGCACCATATTTTCCACCGGACGATATCGACAAGTTCCTGCTGGTACGCAGTGTTTTTGGAAATAGCCGCTTCATCAAACTAGTCAAGGTTGGTTCGATAGCCCTAATGCAATGCTATTATTTAGGCCCTGCTGATTAACGTATATTTATTATTACCACACCAGGCAATAGATAAATCCTAATTTCACAGAGAAGCATTCACAAAAAAACTCAGGTCAGCCAACACACGATGAATCACACTAATTGGTTTGAAACGCTAAACGCGTCGACAAATTACTGTCTATGTGATTTCGCCGAAAACTCTTTAAACAATATTATGGATCACAGAATTCTAAATTCCTTAAGAATTTCTATCCCTTAGGTTAGGTATCCTGAGATCTGATATACCGAATTTTACAACTTTCATATAATTGAAAAGGATGTAGAATTTATGTGGATATGAAGAATTATTGAATTTGATTATTTTATTCAATTCGAGCGGTTGGAAGATTTATAGAGGTATAGAAATAATTATTGAATGTGATTATTTTTATTAATTTGAGAAGTTGGATGATCTATAAAGGTATAGAAAGAACTATGAAAATAAAGTTAAAATCTTAATTTTTTTATTTTTATTTTTGGTATTTTGAGCAGGTTAACATTTAAATATGAAAGAAATGTACCAGAAATAGAAAGTGAATCACAAACATGAACATCAGAATTTAAATGGTATAATTTTGACAATATGTTGAGGAAATTTTTATTCATAAGGGATTGGATTTCTTATGATTTAAGGTCAGAAAATATTTCTTTAAAGTTACATTAATCTTTTTGACAATTATTTTTTTAATATAAAGACTCTTTTACATAACTTTTTATTGTACACAATTGCTTATATTTTTATTTTTACTATAGTTTCCTTCATTACATATATTTTTAAAATTTATATATTTAATTCAAATATAAATTTTATAATAATAATCGATTAAAAATAAATATAAAAGTTTAATTGTTAGATTTTTATATTAGGCAAATGGGAGTATGTCACATTAAAAGCTTGGATGGCCATCTTAGCCATCAAAAACCAAAACATGAACTAACTCTTTATCAAAAAACACGAGGACAAATTTCTCAATACATCAACCTTCTTTCTAAGGTAAAACTTTAATAAAATTACTATCCAACAAATTTTGATTTCTGATAGAAATCATAACATATATTTAATATTATTTAAATTATTTGACTTTATTTATTAGAATTTTTATAAATATAAGATGTATTAATGTCACATGTTTTGTTAACATAAGCCTATACCTTCTAATTTAAGTTTAATTGATATGCATTAAAAAAACACAGTTACATAATTTAGGAGAAATTATTTATTGTAAATATTAATTTCTCTCCTTATAATTAAATTTATTAAGTTTTTACGGTGTTACAGGATCTTCCGCCCGAGAAGAGAAATGATGGTGTAAGAAGCATGGTGTACGAGGCGAACGAGAGAGCTCGGGATCCTGTCTTTGGCTGCGCAGGAGTAATCAATGATCTCCAGAATAGAGTTTCAGAGCTGCAATCACAATTGGCTTCCGAGCAAGCAGAGGGAGCATGGATTTCTCAGCAAAATGCAAATCTCTTAAACATCATCTCTGGATACCATGAAGCCTGGGAGCGCAATTATTACATCCCGTCACTTGAAGAGAGTGGATACTGCTCGCTCGTTTTAGACGACGTAGATCCACTGCAGTTATGGGAGCCACTGTAGACATAAATAAAAATGATTCGCTATTGCTTAGTTTGAGAATAACGCTATGTCAATAAGGCAAAACTGATATTTCTTTGTCTACCGTCTTCCGTTGAGATTAATCTGCTTCAAACCCTGAACTTTGTTGTTGTTTTTATTTGGGTGGCTACCAGCTAAAGCTCCAGATTGTGAACATTGTCATTCGATTTGAGTTTCTTCCATAGTTTTAAATATATGAAAATGTCAGTTTTAAATATATGAAAATGTCAGTTTTAATTGTTTGTTGCTTCGATTGTATAAATGAAAGGTAGGCTTGGACCCATTTTTTAGCGGTACATTGTGTTGCATTACTCATTGTGTCCAGCTAATTGAAGTATGGCTTATGTTCCCGGCAAAGTGGCGTCGATAATGTCTGGATACTCTCGATGATCCCACATCCCACACTCTCGATGATCCCACATCCCACCATCGGGTTTGTGGGCTATGAATCGTGGTCCTCAGATGGCTTTGAAAACGACATCAGGAAACAATAAAACAACTACCTTCCCGCTTTCAACATACGTAATATCTACTTTAATCCATGCTAATATCGAATCCACATAAAAACACAACTTTGAGATATTAATATTCATTCATATATAGAGAGAATAGTTACGTTTTCTGTGAGATGCGTGTTTTATCAAATAGCTGGCTTACGATCGAGTGTTGGGGGTAAAACTCACCAAAAGTAAAAGGAAAGTTTTAAAAGGTAAAAGCAGGGAGAAAAATAAAAATAAAAATTTAGGTTTGAAATAAAACATAAAATTCTTTCTGGCTTCTTCATGCAAGCTCGTTACATCACTCTAAAAAAGAATTTGATGAACTTAAAAAACAAAAGACAAATAAAGAATTTAGTGAAGTTAAAATAAAAAATAATAATTACAATTAAACATAAATAAAGAACGGAAAATGATAGATCAATTTGAGTTGGAGTGCAATGAAGTACACTTAGTTACATATTTTTTATTTTTTTTGGTAACGAGAGACTAATTGTCGGGTAGATTGTGTTTTAATGTAAATGTAATATTATCTATAAGTAGAGATAGTTAGACATAGAATAGTGTTATTTATAAATATAGATAGCTATTTATAAGTTAGAAATTGTACATGAAACTCACTTCTGCATATCTACATTTCATCATTAAAGTAATTAAAAATAAACTTGTTATAGATGTTTCACATATGAAAAGTAGACCAACTATAAATAGAAACATGCTATAAATAAATCATATGACAAAAATATATATGCTATAGGTTACAATATATGCTATAGATATAAATCCTTGTAACTAAAGAGAAAACATGCATGTACTCCAATCCAATACTCCCCTGGACGCACAAGTGTAGTGTGTAGAATAAATGAGTCTCATCAATACCTAGTCATGTTAGATACCTATGTGCAAAAGACTATACAAAAAAATATTACAAAGATTACTTAAAGAGAAAAAACTATTCGGGAGGAAAACCTTTCTCAAAAAATAGTGCATCTTATGTCACTACAATGCAACTATGTCCTTCACAAATAACAATTCTTGCAAAGCTATAAACTCCTACTCAATCAAGGTCTTTGCAATGTGATATATTTGTGAGTATATTCACAAATAGCTTTGGAACATTGAAGATATTATGGAAACATCCAATTATCAACATGTAATCTTCTTTTTTGTAATGTCCCTTAATAATAATAATAATAATAATAATAATAATAAATAATAAATAATGTAATATTAAAAATACAAGAAATAAATAGTAAATAAAAAATAGTAATAATAAATAATAATAATATAATAAATAACAATACTAAGCTCTAAAGGAATATAAATAGAAATAAAACAATAAAAGCAATAAAGTTGCATGTACACACATGGAGTGTGTCCATGTGGTTCCCCTTCCAATGTTGCGCTATTTAATAGATGGTGAGGAAGATGAGAGGCATTCTAGCATTCCACCATTCCGAGATTCCATCTTTCATTCTCTTGGGAGAATGGTGTTCTCAGACATAGGAGTCACTAGCAGTAGTACGTTGATTGAGGGCTCAGGGGTGGCCAGTTTTAGCAAATCCTTGCGCAATTAAGCCTACAGTTGGGTGGAGAGTTGTCACCAAAACCATGTTGCCATTAGCAGACGTCAACCACAAGTAACACTGGTAAGTGTCACTCTTTACAAGGGGTTTTTCTCTAATAATGTACAAGAATTTCTCTTCTAAAGTTAGGAGTGTTAATCTCCTTCACATCTGCCAATCTTTTGAAATTGATAATGAGCAAAGTATTATCATATCCTTTCTTTGGAACTTTTATGCCATACAAGAGTCACATTAGATATGCATCAAATAAAGAAAACAAACTCCACGTCCCTTGCTTCCCTGAAACGAGTTGAAGTAGAAAGTAATGCTATGAAAGGAAAGGAAAATGATAAACTTACAATTTTGAGATGAATAGAAAAGAATAATGAAATGATACTTATGGCGGGCAAGGAAAGGATTCATAAATAGGTGTAATAAATCAACAAGAAGTCATTTCTAGAACTAGATGGAAGATTTTGGATTTAGGAATTATCATAATTAAATAGCTTGGTGCTCTCAATATCACAAGTGAATGATGATTGATGATGATTAGTTAGGGTCATAGTGATGACCTATACAATTCAAATGGCCAAGATAGAAAGTATGAACTAGAACACTCATATTGGTGTAATGTGACAAATGATAGACTAAGAGAATGTCTATAGGAAAATATTAAAGGATAACAATTGTATACCTTTAACAAAGAAGATGAATTTTGTCATGTTGTGGCATGGAATTATAACTTGATATTGATGATTTAAATGATTATACAAATGGTAATATCTTGACAATGAATTTCACTAATATTTAAATTGGGGAAGGAAGAATAAGTGACACGAGATTAAGGCTCAAGTGAAATTTAATGATGTACTTAGATGATTATACGAATGGGGTAAATGATCAAATTCCTAGTTGAAGGAAGTGGGAATGATTATTGAAAAGAAATTGACAACTTGATGAAAACATATTGACGATTTTTCATGATATGATGGTAGGAGGATCATGATACACATGTGGTTCATATTTATATAGTTGTTACAATAGTGATGATTTATCCTTATGATGATGATGATATCCATAGGCATTATGATGTTACATCGAGGTATATTGACAATGTACTCATTTACTACGTGATGATAGGTATTTTATGTTGAATACTCATGATGGATATGATATGCATAACGTGGCATAGGAATTATGATGCTATAATATGAGGTTTCTTGACATGTGGTTCATTTATTATGTGAAGTCATGATATGTCTTTGATCCAAATATGTTGATGTTCTAACTTATGATGGCATTTCATTAGGTGAAGCATGCGATAGTTGCATACAAATTTATGACATACATGAGCATGTAGTTTGTTATTATTCATAACGTTGCGATTAACAATGATGAATGTTCTCATGATGACATGCAAGACTGGGCATGTGGATTATTTTCTATGATACTATGATGGTATGACTAATGCATTGGTTTTATGTTGAGGTGTGATGATTCACGGGACTTCACAAATGGGCTGAGAGGGCCGGTTTATTTGATGATCTCATGCAAGCCCATACGCATGAGGGAGAATAAGTAACACCATATGGGCTAGGGACAAACTCAATCAACACTACATATTCTAGTGGTTCCTTTGTCTTATGTGTAGCTCTCAATGGAAAGCTCTTGAAGGGCTATGGCACTATCTTCAGGAGGCCAAGTGCCTGATGTTCTAGGCTACGTGCCTATTATTAGATTGGGATGCGAAAGTCTAGTGGGGGTGTAAGGACTTCGATGCCTAGGGTTGTGCACCTTAGTAGTTGTGGAGGGAGTGGGCCAATCTTGAGAGATGTGCAAAGTCATTGAGTACCCTACCAGATGCTTGCCTTGGGGCAAATGATGTCTGAGTGAGGCGCGAGCCTTGGGGCCAGCCCTGGACTAGGATATAGAATGGGCAGGATTATGCCTTGTGCTGAAAGTGGGAAAAAGGATAGAGATTCCTTGAGATTTCCGGGTGTTGTGGAAACTTTCAATGCTTGTTGGTTATACTAGTTTAGCAGAGGCTGTCGAACAAACATGAAGTAATAAATAACAAAATAAAATGTTAAATAATTCAACTTAATAATAAATAAATAAACAAATAATAATAATAAATAAACAAATAATAATATTGTAATATTAAAAATAAAGAAATAAAAAAGTAATATAAATATAATAAAATAATAAATAACACTATTAAGCTCTTAAGTAATATAAATAGAAATAAAACAAGAAAATAGTAAAAAAATTAGTAAAGCTATCAAAAAGTAAAAGCAAAAGAAATAAAAAAAGAAAAGCAATAAAGTTGCATGTAGATACATGGAGTGTGTGCATGTGGTTCCCCTTCCAATGTTGCTCTATTTAATAGATGATCAGGAAGATGAGAGGCATTCTAGCATTCCATCATTCCATGATTTCATCATCCATTCTCTTGGGAGAATAGTGTTATCTGACAAAGGATACCCTGGCAGTAGTATGTTGATTGAGGGCTCGGGGGTGGCCAGTTGTAGCAATACCTTGCATAATTGAGCCTATAGTTGGGTGGAGAGTCGTCCCAAAAACCTTGTTGCAGTTAGAAGACTTCAACTAGCATTCAACCCATAAAACACAGGTAAGTATCCCTACTTATAGTTTTGAACTTTGATCTTAATTAGTTGACAATTGCATGTTGATTATAAATTGCTAGATCAATCTAATTAATTACATGTTTTTATTTCAGGGATGTTACATTTTCCACATATTTTCTTAAGACGGTCATCTCCAATTAAAATCAGATGGTTAATACAATACTTTGAGGAGAGAGTATCTTGTGAAGTAGCTATCTGATATGACATTTTGGCATCTAAAAATCCATCTATTATGTGAGGAAGCACTGACAACAAATGCATGTCCTTTACCTCTATCTTCTAGTGGCTTATCTCCACTATTTTTCTTTCATATTCTAGAATGTAATCTTTAACATAATTTCATAAGATCAACTATCTGTTTCATGCATGAAATTTCTCAACGATATTCTTTGTTGCAGTCATTGCACTTCGATATCTCCTTTAGTTTTCCTACTTTGTGGTTAGAAGACTCCTTAATAAATTTGAGTTTTGATTCTTGATCAAGTTCCTTCTAGTTTTTTTCTTGTTAGTTTGCTACTTTCACGTACTACAAGCGCATATACTTTGAAATTCCAAAGAAAACCTATATTTATGAGTTTATTTTTTTCTTGTATGACTAATGTGATGAGTGCATTGAAAGGACAAATTTGCAAGCTTTTCAAATTCTTAAGCTTTGGGTGCCAAATGAAGAGAGAGGTTAAAGGACTCATGATGCAACATCAAGCGAGTAGATAGAGCAGATAAGATTAGTTGTTCATCTTCCTTGTCCATTTCACATTCCTTGTGTTGTTTTAGAAAATATGTGAAATTTATGGAGTTGTCTTCAAGTGTGTCAAAATTTCATAGCCTCAATGTGATGGGATTTCTCTATAGTTGGTGTCCTTGTAATTCATCCAATTCCGCAAACAAACCCTTCAAATTGGTGCAAATGTTGTAGTTTAGGAAGAATATTCTACATCGAAAAGAGTTATCTATAAACATAAAATCTAATATGCTTAATCCACCCTCTTAAAAAATTTTAATCAACTATGGCTCTAGGATCTAGTGTTGGTCCATAGCAATCTTGTAGAGTACATTTATTTTAAGTATAAGTTGAATATTTGGCTTCAATCAAAATAATTGAATTGTATGAGGATCATTGATATAGGAAGATTCATTTTATATGTGTGCTTTAATACTTTTTCACCTACTATGAACTTTGTATGCTTCTCTTTTTAAGTTGTTTATATGTTATGATACCTATAATATTATTGGATCACTTGCACACAAGAACTTAGAAGAAAAAGTAATCAAAATTTGTAATGGATATTTTGAGAAAAAAATAGAAGGAATTAAAGTCCTTAGTACATATTTAGTATACCCTATAGGAGAGATAAATTACACATTATGTTGTAGTTTATTATTTATTTACATGTAAAACTAAGAATAATTAGCCCCTTACCATGAGTTAACTATCAATTGCACTAGATGTTGCAAAGGAAATGCAGTAAGGCTTAAATTCAAGAAGAATAGAATGAGTTTGAACACCTACTAATTCTACACCTTAAATGCCCACCATGTAGCAAAAATGAAACCTTGGAGAACTTGTTCTATTTTTCAAAATATGCTCATCCTAAGGTTTTCCTCTCCTTTATCTTATCTAATATTCCCCCAAAGAATTACGTATTGGGAGATTCTATCCCCTGAGCCATAGATTTTCACACAACGCAGTATGAGATTATATTTGGTATCTTATATCTTTGGAACACAACAAAGATATAGGAGAATGTATCTTCACCTTAAAAATCAATTCATTCTTCATATGTAATATTTCAATCAATTACAAAGTCAAACATCAATCAATTATAAAGCATCCCAATATAGCTCTCGAAATAGTCTCCATGTTCTTCTTATGTATACCACCCCGCTCAAAGGAATACATCAAATCAGAAGGAGAATGTTAGTTTAACCAACAGTGGATATGTAGATTGATGACTTTGGAAGAAGGGTAGAGTACTAATGATTTACCATTCAAATTAAGAATCATAAAGACTATAGCAAAATACCACAAAAGAGGACAACATATAATGCATCAAGGGTGTGTATCAGTTATAATTCAAGAATAGGTTTTAAAAAAAGACAGAGGATGAGAAAGCAAGGCTAGACCAAGGAAATATTGCATACATAATTAGTTTTGAGACCAAAGTTGTTGTGCACATGGAAAATATTACTAACCTGATTCCAACCACGCTATTCAAGTCATCATCCAAAGATCTCTTGATATATTTCTGAAATCAAACTTGCTATTTGGAGCCAAGTGAGCTTGTACATTTAAAAGAAATTAATATTTTAGAACAAATCAAATGTAGAGTAAAGCTTAGTTAAAAAAAAATCAGACGTGAATCATGAATTTTCACTGTGTTCTTAAATTGCATGGTCCTATTCCTTATTTTCTTGTTGAAATTCATGTTCATAGAAAGTAATTTCCTTGCCCTATTCTCTAGCTTGATCATTCTTTTTTCCTCTTTCAATGGAAACCATTATTCTATTAATTTTCCATGCCCAATTTAATTTTACTTCTTAATACGTAATTTATGCCCAATGTATTTTTGAAAAGTAGCCTCCAACTCACCAGAAGAACAAACTAAATCTCCAACAATAATTTATTCATATCTTATTCAAGTAAGATATTATCATTTCCAAGCACTCCAAAAACTTTCAACCATCATTAATATTACTTATACTATTTTTGGCATTGCTAATGTTCTAATAACCTTGACATATCATAATCGAGAATTTTTCTTCATGACTCTTTGTTCAAGTATCTCAGTGATAAATTCTTTCTTCAAGTTCATGTTCAAGAGGAGCTTGGATTTCATAGACATATGGAATAAATTTGAGTACTAAAAATTTCATGTTTGTAGGTCAAGACTTTAGAAACCATTTGTCTAATATAGACTTCTTGGTTTCTATAGTAAATTAGTAACGGGGTTCTTTCAGTCCATATATTCTTTTATTGCAGGAATATTATCTCATGTAACTTTATGTGTCAACTACCTTGTCATATTGGATCAAATTATGTCTTGTTATTCAGAACCAAATACCTCATCGTAGGCATTTGTCAAAATGTATTATTTAATTTGAATATGGATCTACCATGAATGAGTAAGTATGACACTTCTAAAATAAATCGAACTCTTTTTAGTTGAAGCACTTGGCAAGTTTATGCAAATTTATTTTATTTGTCATGACCATGTTATAGTTTAGTTGAACTTAGTATTACCTATATAGTTGACCTATAAATTGGCATATGTGTGCCTCATGCCAATTAAGGTGTGCAAAATTAATAATATGTATTGTGTATTCTCTTGCTAGATTAATAAGCAAAGAGAAGATTAATAATGGAATCTAATTGAGAAATATGTAGATATTTGTATCCTTTAAAAACTCATTTGTGCCATACCTGATTTACTCTAAAAATGTAAATATACTAGAGCTATGCGAGATCAAGTAGTTGCAAAATATACCTTGGATTGATTTATTGTTGTAGTAAATAACACCTTAAAAGTTGTTCCATTACATAAATCTTTGATGAGGGTTTCAAGGAAAGCATAGTTGTCATGATTACCAATTATAATTGCTTTCTTTATATCTGTTAAGGTTGCTATCAGAGTAAAGGTTGGTGGCTATGGAGTTTGAGTGGTTGAGAAAATTCATTCCAAAGTCATTGGACATGGAGTTTGAAGTGTTGAATAGATTCATTCATGAATCCAAAGTTTACCTTTGGAAGGGAAATATCTAAAGTTTCCACTATGTTGGCACTGTAGGGAAGGAGTAATAAAACATAACTCAATAAACTCAGACAAAAGAATATAGGGAAGGAACTTTGTGAATGTACTTCTAAAGCATTATATCTGATTCTCTCGAAGGTATGTCAGTAAAAGTAATTTTGATATCATAGTTTTGAATTCAATATGTTGTCTATTTAGCATCACTAAGCCCAACAGTGTCACGACGCCATCCAACAACTCTCTCAAATCCATTTCTAGATCATTGATAATCTTCAACAGCCTAAATTATTTCTTGTTTATTATTCATAAAAAAGGGACCATACTGAATGACTAGTTCATTTAGTGGCTTCCCCCAAATTAGGAAGAATTTGTAGGGAGTATTTGACGTGTTCCAAACACTCAATCCATTGCCATAGCTTTATTGAACAGTTTGGTGAGCAACAATCACTGATGAACTAAGATATCCAAAAATTGCCTTGCCTTCTCAAACATAGAAAAATGCCTTCAAACATTGTGGAACATGTTGATGAAGAACAACTCCTCACTTCATTCGAAAATCCAAGAACATTGTTGGAGTTTGGGTGTATGCAATGGGACTTTATATGTAGTTTCAATCATATATAAAAAAAACCAATCGCTCGTAAGTCGGTAACTGAATTAGAAATAGAGAATCTTAAAAAAATTATCTTGTTAGAAACAAAGGTACATACATTTTTCCTTTTGATGAAATATTTACCAAAATTTGGGAGCCAATCTGGACCCCTTTTCTTGCTGGAATTTCACAGTGGACTATACCTCTTCTAGTTGGCATGCACTAGACAACATAATAAACTTTTACTCATAATGTTATCAAAAATTCCAATGACTTAGGTCTAATACTCATTACTTACATTAATCCGTGTTGACCTTAAAGGAAAGTTCATCAAAAACACAAAAGAATGAAAATTGTCCAACTTGCAAATAACCAACTTTGACGGTACCCTTGTGTCCTGCAAAATATTGATGTCTAAAAGCTGTTGGCATTATGGCTAAAGTGTTGTCCTTGATGGCAACCCATACAGGTGATGGATCACTGTACAACAGGTCAATAACAAACATGGATGAACAGCTCTCAAATATTAAAGAAAATAAGGAGTACGCAGGCACACCGTTCAAAATGTGCGTACACGCAGGCATGTCTTATATAAAGTGCGTACATACCTGCAGGATACCCATTCATTGGGTGCGTACCCCCAGTGCACACACTTCAAGGCAGTTAAGCGCCCACACATGGGGTTTTCTCATGGTATCTAGCCGACGGTATTGTGTTATCATGGTTTTGGCCCGTGGTATTGTTTATTTTATTATTATTATTGAGCCCCATGATCCTTGATTTGAGGAAGAGCTTGCCTATATAAAGCAAAGGAGATCATTTGGCTTAAACATGTTTTTGGTTGAATATCTTATGAGGGCAAGATCTAGTCTACATCTAAATAAGGCGAATCTACTGATGGACTAAGATCTCTTCGGCGCATGTTCAGATCTGTAGGTCTGACTGTCTGGGTTCTTTCTGAAGTCTTGAAATCATCTATGCCCGAAGGTACGCAGGTACAGTGAGAGAAAAGTGCATACATACGCAGGAGCGCAGCGTTTCAGGTGCGCCGGTACGCAGGCACAGAAGGGTTTCAGGTGCGCCGGTACGCAGGCACAGAAGGGTTTCAGGTGCACCGGTACGCAGACACAGAAGGGTTTTGGGTGCGCCGATACGCAGGCACAGAAGGGTTTTAGGTGCGCCGGTACGCAGGCACAGAAGGGTTTCAGGTGTGCCAGTACGCAGGCACAGAAGGGCTTCAGGTGCGGATGACCGCAGGCAGTTCAATGGACTCAGAGTGAGGTACGCAGGCTAGCGGTTGAGCAGGATGCGTACATGTATGCAGGCTAGCAGTTGAGCAGGGTGCGTACTTGTATGCAGGCAAGCAGTTGAGCAGGGTGAGTACTGTAAGCAGGCAAGCAGTTGAGCAGGGTGTTGCAGGCTAGCAGTTGAGCAGGGTGCTTACTTCTCTTAAAATCTTTGTTTATCATTGTTGTGTTCTGGGTTTGGTCCTATTATTGTTGATCTGGTTACTACATTTGACTGGGTGATTCTCTTATACTTGATGATCATTTGATGCTTATGGATCCAGTTTGAAAATTTATGAAAAAAGGTATTTGTAAGAAAAGTAGTAGGGGGTTGTAGCTCCCTTCTAGCAGAAACTGGAAAACGAGAGAGAGTTGTAGCTCTCTACAAGTTGCAGCCTACGTACTGGTAAAGGACTGCACCAGTACAAAACCATTGTAAAAGGAGTTTCTAATTTAAAAAAAGATAGAGACATATTGCAGCAGGTGGTTTTCACCCACATTGGGTTTCCACCTTACATCTTGTGTTCTTTGGTGTGACTATCTGTTTTCTTTATTCATGCTCATTATTTTATGGTACTGACATGCAAAACTAATTCAAAGAACAAATAAGGAAGATTTATAAAAAGAAGTAGATAATACTGATTCACCCCCCCCTCTCAGTATTATTTCCAACAACCATCTGTCATGAGATGATAATGCACATCTTTTTTAGCTGTACCCTATTGTTGTAACCTATGCTTAAGATGTTGGTACCTGTCATCCTATTGTCCTTCTTGCAAGATTTGTTCTTGTAAATTTGTCCTAGATGAAATCATAGTTGCTATGTGATTTACCTGCACTCCTCTTTCTAAGAGCATATGCAACCTTGTTCTCTTTAACCTTAATGCACCTAATCTCGAAGTCAAACTCACAAAGCGTGGCCAACCACCTAGCCTGCCTAACATTCAAATTAGGTTGGTTAAACAAGTACCTCAACCCACTATGATCATTAATCAAGAAGAACATCCTACCAAGAAGGTAGTGTCTCAACATATTCAATGCATGGAATATCACT
>APFE030905409.1:0-24316 GCA_000404065.3 Pinus taeda
GTGAATTACATCCTTTCTGACTGATGTATAGTTGCTTTTACTAGATTTCACGCTTGTGTTTGTTCTCTCTTTGCATGTGCAGGTGTCCATCCACGAGGATAGTGGAGGATCATGACTGACCAGAGCAAAGGAGCGAGAGCGGCATCTCTTCATCAAACAATAGCACTGGAATCCAAGTAGGTGTTCACTACCCACTTTTTAATTGCAACTAGGAGCTTGCGCAGTAGCATTGATTGATTGTTGCTAGACCCATTTTGGGCTAGTAGGGATCGCCTCTATCCGTAGAGGGGATTTACCTCGACAACAGGAAGGATGGGTGAAATATTAGTGTTCCAAAGGAAAACCCAAAAGGGAGAGCCTAAGTACCAAAGCCATAAAGGATAGCTAAAAATAGGAGGTTGGAATCAAAGGGAGCACTGAAATTTCAGAGCTGAAATTTAGAAGGGAGCCGAAATTCCAAGAGGGAAGGTAGAAATATTGGGAGGTGATATTGAAAGGACCATCAAGTAGCATATCAGGAGTGCAGGATATTGGAGGAAGGAATCAGAGACCTCATCAATTTATTTTAAACATGGGCACGAAATGGCATATTGAAGTCTCAACATCTCAAAACCTGATATAGGAAGGAGAAGACTTCAAAGTAGAATGGTATCAAGATCTCAAAAGTTTCATAACTCCTTAGAAATCAAAATTCTTTAAATAGCCCCAAGGTTGTTGAGAATAGGAAATATAAAGGAAATCATTGAAAATACTAGGACTCGAGAGCCTTTTTCTCTCTCATCTAAAGAAGACACATGGCAGATGGTGATTGGCTGTGAGAAGAAAACATGGCTGATGACATCAATATCACGCATTCATCCAATGGACATGTGCAAGTCAGTTTTGAGATTTCCAAGGGCCTAATGGGGAGGCACTTGGTCGCAAGAATTCAAAAGAAGGGAAAATCATGAATACTAAAGCCTGGAGATAGGCTCTAGGGAGGAGCTCGAAAGCCTTAGCACCCAAGCACTATGTTGGGTTGTGTTATATTCTTTCCATGACTAACCTACGTAGTGAATCGGGGGGTTAGAGGGGGGGCGGAGCCCCCCCCTTCGTTGCGCTGATTGTACAGCGGGTAGCCCCCCGCTACAGGGTCCGAGGCAGCACCTCAGGAAAAATTTTTTTGGACCCTATATTAGGTTCGGCGAACCTACCTATGGTTTTCAGTCCATGGTTTTGGACGCGATGGCTTTTCAATCCATGGTATTGGATGCTTCGGCATGTATAAATATGTATTGTAACATTGAAAGGAACATAATGAAAAATCAAGATGGTAGTCCCGGTTTTAGGATCCAGTGGGAAATATCTATGTATATGTGTTTTATGTGTTATGCTCTCGCATTTTTATTTTTCTTGTGATTTAGAATTCGTATGCAGGTAATTTCTGTATGGGGTTAAAACATACACACTGAGCCTACAGTCATAACATTTGACCCCATTGGGGAGAAAAGGTAAAGGGGACAAACTCAAAAAGGGGGTGAAGTCATTGGAACTCTAAGAACTTGTAAGATTTTTCTAAAGAAAGTTACAATGAAGGAAGGCTATGATATTGTAGCATTCAAGTTTTATATAGGTGGTCCCAAGCGATAGTCCCATGGAAGCTAAAACAAGAGGGGTGCTAAGAGAAAAGGACATAAGAGCATTGGGATGTTATTTCGTAATGTTTGTTTCTAATAGAGTTATGACGTAAAAAGGCTCTAATATTGTAGCCCCCACAAGCATTATACCAGTTGTCATAGGTGGTGATTCTATGGCATATGAAAAATATGGAGATAAGCATGGGAGGTGTTAGCTTATTGGGGCTTGACCTAGGTTCAAAGTTAATTAGCCAAAAAAATCCATGTACTACTGGCCCTTTTGGCAACAGTCCATGAAGCGCGGATTGAGGTTTCACTCGAAGCAATATGTGGGAATGTTGGAACCAGGTTTTCACACCCTTGAGATGTTTGAGGGGTTGATTTAGTCTAAATGTGAATACTTTCATGTAGATTAATTCATGTACTTCCTTCACCTACAGGACCTTCGCACCCTGTTATATTTGCCTTCATGCAGCCCTAACCAGGGGCTGTGGGGCTTTCGCGCTATTGGAGCAGCGATCTACACTAATTCCCCAAGTCACACCGTAGATCTTATTTATCTTCTTATAACAATTAGTTATATTCGCATAAACAGATACGTTATATTATATTCACTTACTTAGCACATTTATATAAGTTTGTGCAGTAAATAAACAATAAACTTGCAATTCATACCCAATATATTTCATTATATAAAACAAGAACAGATACACAGAAATATGGTAAAACTTCTCCTTATTAATGCTTCCAAATAGTTACGGACTCAACCTACCCTGTGCACTGTGCTGCAGGGGTCTGCGCACTTAGTTTTGGACTATTAGGCCTCTGTGCACTCAGTTGTAGAGACTTCTCCTACTCTACGACCTAAAGACACAACTCTATACTTCGACTCAATGCTTCATGGATTGATTTCCTTCCATCCTTCTCCATATGTCTCTTTACATTTAGAGCCTTGCTCTATTTATACAATCCCATGGTTCTTCGACCATGGGTAGATCTCTCAAACCAACACTACATTTACAAAAGTAAGGGTAGACAACCCTATGACTTTATTACAACCTCGTACTCTATGCCCCTAACTTGCGCAGTTTTTATGTTGGACTTAGTCAAAACTTGGGCTTTAAGTCCCAAAACTTGCCTTGGGGGGATCACACAACCAACATTCTCCCAACATAAACATCGTGACTCACCCTCAAGTCACTCTATTGGTGTGGAGATCTTCACTTGGAGTCCTCCCAACTCTTCTTGGACCACTGCAAGGTCGGTAACACACTAAGTAGTGACCTGTTGTATCTCTTGTACATGTTTTCCCAAGACCGCAATGTCGGAATTGCTCTCCTGTATCTGTTCCTGTGTTCCCTACATCTGCTTATAGTCCCATGCCTTCTTTTAGCTCCCTGGAGCACGAAGACTATTCTTCTGTTAGCTAGTTAGGTAGATGGGCCACCCATGTATGGCTTCAATCAACTGCCATTCACTTTTCCTAGGAAAGGTTCTCCATTTAGCTTCACCAGCTACACCGCACCTCCATCTATGACCTCCTTAACAACATATGGTCCCAGCCAATGCATTCTAAACTTTCCCAAGAATTTATCAAACTTACCGTCATATAGTAACACCAGATCATTTACCTTGAAGGTGCACAACCTAATATGTCGATTGTGTCAAGCATTTTCGTGCTACTTTTGTACCTGCTGATGGAATCCAGTCAAAAACTATTCCTCTTTGAGTTCCTCCAACTATGTGAGCCTCTCCTCTAGGGCTCCATGATCCATCATACCTATGAGCATTGTTATGCGTAAACTAGGCACAATATACTCCATTGGTATTACGGATTCCACACTATAGACCAACCAGAAAGGTGTCTGTCCTATCAGTTCCTTGTAGGTTGTCCTATAAGTCCATAATACTGCAAGTACGCGCAAGCCCCAATCACTTCGTTTTGTGTTGCACACTTTGGTCAGCATAGTCTCCAGTATTTTGTTAATTTCTTCTACTATCCCATTAGGTTGTGGGTGATACGGTGTGATTTTCTGATGATACACCTGAAACTCTTCTGTTAGCGCGCTGATTGTTTCGTTTAGGAAATGTGTACCTCGATTGCTCATCAAGATCTCTGGACATCCAAATCATGTCAATACATGTTCAAACAAAAACTTTGTGTCCTGTGTTAGTACCACCCCCAACGCTATACATGATGCATGAACATGGACATGAAACTCCTCATCGCATTTTGGGAAGACCAGAATCGGTGCAAAGGCCATTTTACTTTAGTACAACCAGGCTTTTCTTGCAATCATCATTCCAACAGAATAGGACATCCTTTTTCAACAACTTCTTCATTGGCGCGGTGATTTGGGCATAGCTTTTGATGAACTTCCTATAGTACCCCATATGTCCTAGGGTAGTGTGTAGTTGTTTCACACATAACGGTGCTTCCAAATTCAGAATCATCATAATCTTTTTGGGGTCTCCCATCAGTCCCTGTCTACAAACCACATGTCCCAATAGGTTCCCAAAAGGAACGAGGAATGTACACTTCTTGAGGTTCATCATGATTTGGTGTCTTCAATGGGTATCCATCATCAAGAATAGGCTTTCTACATAGTGCTTAACTAGTCCAAATATACTCCAATCATCCAGAAAAACCTCCAGGAACTTGTGGATATATGCTTTGAATGCTGCAAAAAATATGCACGAAAATATGGCCAGCACGTTCTTCAATCCAAACGGAATAATAGTGTATTGGAAGCAGCCCCACTTAGTCGTGAAGTTTGTCTTACTCGTATCTCTCGACGTGATTTTGATTTGGTGGTACCCTGAAAAATTGTTAGTGAAATAATATGCTTCTTGTCCACCGACATTTTCCAATATTTCATCTGTGAACAGAGTTGGGAATGGATCATGCACACATGCGTCATTCAATTTTATGACATCCACACATATTCTTATCTCGCCCTTCTACTTCTTTTCCTACACCACCATAGGGCTTACTTAGCACCGGCTCAATGATTCCAGCTACGAGTATGCTGTCTAGTTCTAAGCGGACCTTCTCCTTGTACTTTGGATTCAAGCCGTAAGGCCTCTATTTAACTAGCTTCACATTGGGCTTTAATGTGATCCACATCATTCCTAAATCTCTGATGATTCCTTTTAAATCTGTGATCTTGGTCGAGAATAGGTCTTGTTATTCACAGAGTAACTCAGCAACCTTATCCACCATCGCGTCACACAGTAGTCCTTGAGTGTTGCATACTTATGTTCGACTTCTGTACCAATGTTCACCTTCTTTGTCTTTACAGATGTGGTTATCTCAAGATCTTCAGTTAGTGGTGCTTGAACCTCATGATGGCCTTCAGTTTCTGGAATGTTAAATTTTTGTGGATCCTCATCATCTTCTTCAGTATTTACATTATAACACTCCAACGCGCAGCTCAGCTGAGTAGCCCATTCAGGCTGAGTCAATTCTATTGGCTCCTGGGGTATCTTAAAGGTAACTACTTTTACTACTTATAGCGCATCATCAACAATATCCCACCAACAATCCTAAAACATGAAGGTTAACAGGAACCCTTCGCACAAGATATCCCATTCACTCATCCCTTGGTGGAGCTTCATCTCTATATACTAGTTCAGGGGTATAACATCTAGGGTATGACAGAATAGGTGCACCCACTTAGGTTGTGGCTCTTCCCCATAAACCTTTGTCCACTTAGCGAGGTACATGCATGGATCATCCTGTCCGCCATACGTATCTGTTAGTCACATATGAGGCTTCCCAAAATGCATGCACATCATATTCCTACATTCGCACTAGTCCTCAAAGCTTCCTTGTGTGTACCCCACCACCTTGTGGGCATAGCACATAGTACCCATTTGAAAGCCTCGAAACATTGCTATTCCATCGACTCTCTTTCAAATCTATTCAAGAAGGCATCTACCTCACTTAACCCATCATAAGTAGGTAAATCCCTTACTTCTTTCAATACGCGGTGCAACGATCTTGTCATCATGTTGCAATTCAGCATGGTTACCTCATGTAACCGGTTCTGCCATCACTCTATCTCTTCATCTGAATCTGACGTATAGGAGCTTTCGTGCTTCCATGAGATTCATCCATCTACGGTGCGATTTACCAAGTCTTTCTCTCATGTGGTTAACTTGTAGATGCAGTCTAAGTCATTGTCACTTTCATAGTTGTGCACTATCTCGATGTAGTGTGATCCTTCTGTGGGGTCCAAACGTATGACTACGTGTAGAAATTGTTTCTCAAAAATTATCTTGTGCTTCTTCATATTTATCAACCAATTCATGTCAGTGGCCAAATCTATTCCTAATAGCATGGGGTATGGATTGTTGTCATCAATAGTATCTATCACTTCAAAGTCTGCTAGCATGATTGCTCCTTCAATATCCATGGTGATTCCCTACAATCTCCCCATAGATATGATGTTTTGTTGGTTTGTCATTCACAACTAGATAGGAGACCATTGTAGCGTAGGCATTCCCACACACTCCCATGTCTACTTCGGCACAACATTCACATTCAATCCCAAATCCAAAATCACTTGGTCCATCTCATATACTCTAATCTGCATGGTCAATCTCATTTCTCTTCCCATCCTCATCGCATGCTTTCCAATCTTCTGGACTACGTGGGTTTCTCCTAGTACAGTACCAATGCATCTATTTATGAGTTCCTACAATCCCTTTACAACCTTGTTTTCAGGCAGTAGCTTCATGCATGTTCCCAGGAATGTTGTGAGCATTGATGGGTCCATTTCTGGCTCTGGTTTGTCTTTGCTTCCTGAAGTGGAGGCATTAGTGAAGCTCTTCCTAGCTTCCATGAAGGTTTCCTTAGCATGCTCCAAATCAAACTCTAGTTCTTTGGTCGGAGCCTTGCGAACCCAAGTACTATCTTCAAGTTACTTTCCTTTATCATCCCCTATTGTGATTCCACTTCAAAGCACAATGTTCACATTAGGGCCTTCCTCACATGGCTCAAACCTCATCATTTTCAGGTTCTGAGTTGGGGGAGGTTGGAGCATTTCTTTGTCATGCAGCCTCACGATCAGTGTGGGACAATCCTCCATCTCATGATTAAACAAGGTATAATATAGACATGATGGATGTGTTGGATTCATACAATCAGGGCCATAATGTCCTGGCCCCTCACAATTGTAACATATCAACTATCCGCGACCTCTTCCAGGTCCTCCTCCACCTTGGCCTCATCCGCGCCTCTGAAATCTGGTTCGTGCCACTCTTGCGTTCTGGTTAAGGGGTCACGTTTTAGCATAAACTCTGTAGGTGGGAGTCCTATCCATCATCAAGTCATAGCTTCTACAAGTGTGCTCATCATGTCCCACTGATCTACAGAAATTATTAAACAACTATTGTGAATTCTGCGTGTACTTCTGCAATAAATGGCAGTTGTCTATAGCATGATTTCCTCCTATTTGAAAAATCCCGCCCCACAAAGTAGGCATAGTGCTAGGTCTTGCTTGTGCCTCTAGTATTAACAACATCGTTCCTCCTCCCGTGAGGTAATTCGTGAACACTGAGCAGTCATCCTTGTCATGACCCTGACCCTTACATTTAACACACCATACCTCATCACTCACTTCTGGGTGAGCTGTCCTGTCCTGTTTCAAACTCTGCATCTCAAGGCATAAGTTTTTCAACTACATGTGGATCTGCTGAACTCCTAGGTTAGGATCCTGTATCGTGGTCTCATGTAGCCTCATCATGATCTCAAAGGCCTCTACCTGAGTTGTTAACTATTTTTATGACAACACGTTCCTCAAATGCAATGTTAGTGATGCTACAAATCATTCGTATTGTTGTCCATCCGTCAAAGTCATATTAGCTTCATGAATCATGCACTTCAGTCTCTAATCTAATTCCTAAGGTGTCTCACCTAGTAGCATCGTGGTCTCCTTGAACCCAATGAATGACTACACCTCTAAATTCGGCCTTCTAAATTCTCTTTTAAGCACAATTTGGATATCTGCGATCCCCACATTCAGATTGTCATTAGAATGTTGAATACACCAAGTCAGTGTGTGATCCTGCAGTGCACTAATCAACATCTCTTTCTTTATATTTTCATTTGCAACTCGCTGCACTTCCCATACAGCTTTCATCACGAACCAAAACTAGTCTAGATCTTCATTTCCTACTCCCTTGAACACCGACAACTTTATCGCGCTTGCCATATTGACTCACGGTGGTGGAAGAGGTGCTATGGGCGAAGATGGGGGTGAAGGCAATGAATCTGGTGGTGGTGTGGGTGAAGCTGGTATGTGCAAAATCCTCAAATTGTGTTGAACATAGAACTTAGTAGGCCGAAGTGCTATGGAGCCCATTGGAAGAGGGAGACATCATAACTTTGTTTTAATTTCCATTTCAAAGAAGTTTTGATGAAAGGAACGTCGATGGGGAGAGGCACTTGGTCACAAGCATTCAAAAGAAGAAAGTGAAAATCATGAATACCAAAGGGAGATAGGCTCCAGGGAGGATCCCAAAGGCTTTAGCACCCAAGAACTAAGCCTACAGTCATATCATCTAGCCCTATTGGGGAGAAATGGTAAAGGGGAAAAACCAAAAAGGGGGTAAAGTCATTGGAACTCTAAGAATTTGTAAAAAAATTTTAAGGAAAGTTACGATGAAGGAAGGCTATGATATTGTAGCATTCAAGTGTTATATAGGTGGTCCCAAGCGGCGGTCACATGGAAGGTAAAACAAGAGGGCGCTAAGCGAAAAGGACATAAGAGCTTCGGGATGTTATGATTTTGTAATGTTTGTTTCTAATAGAGTTATGATGGAAAAAGGCTATGATACTGTATCCCCCCAAAGCATCATACCAGTTGTCACAAGTGGTGATTCTATGGCATATCAAAAATAAGGAGATAAGCTGAGGAGGGCTTAAGGCATTAGAACTTTTGATTTTCGTAATGAAATTTTAATTAAAGTTAAGATGCACTTTGGTTCTAAAATTGCACCATGTAGATGTTAAGATATGTATTCAGCACTGATAGCATACCAAAGAGGAAATAAAGGGATGGATGGGTCGGCATCTATTTAATGGGGAACCCTCAATGCTACCATACCTGATCACGGCTAGCTCTAGGAGGGGAAGTTTCAAGTTGTTAAATGGAGAAAGCGATAGCTGAACCAACTGGTAATTGTGGAGGAATATTGTAACAAAATTATGGCCATATCATCAGCCCACCACTGATCTAGACATTGGGGCATAAGTCTTCCTAAGGAAATTAGAGGAATTGGCATGGAGATATTTTGTTGTGTTGATCATAACACCTCATGTTTCTCATGTTTTGGTATGTTGTAAAGTTTTACATTTTCAATAAGAGAATCAGATTTGTTTTGTAATCATTAGGACAATCTCATGCTTAGCAAGTTGTGTCATTCATACAACTGTGTAACATTTGAAGATATTTTTTAAGTTTTTTTTCTTGTGTTCTCCCCATAAAAATAGGGAAGAAACTCCTTAGAATGGTTGTGAAGTTCTATTTTCAAGGGTTCGAATTATATTTATTCAGAGGTTTTGAGTTTTGTTTCTAGAGAAAAAGGTTCCAAGTTTTGGATCTATTTCTTATTCATGACGTGGTAATTGTTATAAAAATTTCAACTATGTCAAACTTGTAATATGGACTCCATTTTTGAATATTAATGAAGAATATCTAGTGATTCCAAGCGTAGTAATATTTATTATGTGTTCTTAGAGTTTTTATATCATTTCTTATGTGTTTCTCTTCCTTGGAAATTGTGTAAGATGTAGGTTATGGATTCATTCAAAGATCACGAATTTACATATCTTATACTGTAAAAGAAAGTACCCATGAAATATTTACTATGTTATATTGTAAAAGAAAATACCTATGAAATATGAGTTAGAAACCTGAAAATGTGCTCCATAACATCTACATTCCACTTCTCTATTCTTTCATAACTCAGCTACGATTTATTACTTAGGATTCTAGGTCTGTCCAGCCCACTATGCTGATTCCTCCCTTAGTTTCCCTCTTCCCATATTTATAAAAACAACAAATTGTAACACCCTCCTCCCACATCTACACAAGTAACCACTCAACTAGGGTAAACATGTCATGAGAAGTTACTATGATTTGATTCAGGCTCCTAAATCACCTTAATGACGTGGAACCAACGAAAAAACACCATACAGACCTTCTACATCAGCAATAGGA
Organism: Pinus taeda; assembly: GCA_000404065.3. Lineage (NCBI taxonomy): Eukaryota > Viridiplantae > Streptophyta > Pinopsida > Pinales > Pinaceae > Pinus > Pinus taeda. The sequence goes on from APFE030905409.1 coordinate 9,845, forward strand.
CTCTTAGGAATCATCCCAACCTCTCAGTTAACCATCGCTTGGGTCCCACTAGGTTTTTTTTACCAATAAACCCTCAGATGCTCCCTCGATATAGGAATGCGTGCATCCAAGATGCTCTAGACACTCCCATAACATGGATATGCATGCATCTAGGGATTTTTCTGCCTAGTGTTGTACCTACATATCTAGGATTTGAGCCACGTTTTTATGCCCAGAGCCAAGTCATTGCCTCGAACTATATGACACCTTCATAACAAAAATATAACAATGGAATAATGATACAAATGCAATTACTTGAACAATGGATTGACTGGATCCATACTAGCCATGATAGGTATTTAATCAAACATGTCACAAATATGTAATATTTATGTTTAAACAATAGATCTAAGCATAGGGGTCACATACTTATCTAAGAATTGCTAATAAGCAGTGTTCCCTTATATCATTAGCTGAAATTTCACCTATTAGGCCATAGATACAGTGTTCATCCATTTACAGATCAAAACATGTCAGATCCATACTCCATCATTGTCATAAAAAATGCTCATAACCAACATATAACTAGCAGCATAGCAATGATAATACAACCATCAAGATAACATATTAACAAGTACACTTACCCATCATTTACAAGAGGAATGAGCTCTTATTAACATATGAAAAATGCAACCAGTTATGGGACTCCCATGTACGACCCAATCATAGACATGGCTGAGCTAAATATGTATTCAGCCAGTCACCCTCATTCCATATTCCAAGCATGAATGTGGGATATTGTAAAACACATTAATAAAAACCATCTAGGGCTTCCAGAGCCCAAGCCACTTCAACCCATCAAATAGTGATTCCACCTCACTGTAGGACGTCATAAAACCATCATTAGATTGGTATCTACCGAAGCCTTCAAGGGCTCCAGAGCATTTGTTCCAGAAAAGTCTTCCAGGACTAGTAACTCAACCCACAGCTACCACCGGGTTTCTAGAGAATTTGTCTAATAGGGACTTCCAAGGCTAGTAACTCAACCTACCAAGGACTTCCAGAGAATTTTCCAACCAAGGCTTCCAGGACTAGTAACTCAACCCAAGTTGGTATAGGGATTCTAGAGTGTTTTTCCAACAAGGGCTTCTAGGAACTGGTAACTCAACCCAAGCTAAAGAAAACATGAGTACCAACAAGAAAAAAAAAACACAACACCATGGCTATCCTAGAAATGGAAAGGCTAGGAAAATCCACTTCCAATCCAGGAAATCGTCCATGTTGATGATAGATCATGACCAATAAAGCACATGCATGCCAAAACTAACGAGGAACCCATACATACAACTCAATACCTACAAGGAAAACCCATTGTAGTTGTTGATCCTAATGTCCCTTTGTGATTTATTGCTCTTCATTTTCCTTCTTTCTCCAAAACTCGATGTACGCCACACTCCTTCAAGAGTGCACCAAGAAAAATCTAAGTGTCCAAGAGTATGACAGAGAGAGAAGAGAAGATAGCTCCGCCAAAACATGCGAAACTCTTATCAATTGATCCTCAGAGTCCTTTTTAGTAATGAGGCTTCTATTTTCTTCATTTTCCATTACTTTCCTTCATTTTCATCCTCACATGCAATCTATGACCTTTCACCTCCCTTTTCTCCTAATTTCCTTTATTTTCATAAATAAATGTGCCAAAATGCCATTTTTCCTTTCCAAATTCCTTTCCTTTTCCTTTGCAAATTTCCTTGTCAATAATAACTGAAATGAACACCCACTACAATTTTTTCCCCACCATTCAACTGGAATATGTGTCCTATGACCATGGTCTTATATATTTTTACATGAATTTTTAACTAGGGTTGTCACAAAACCCTCCCTCTTGGGGGAACACCATCCTTAGTGTTCACTGACACCTATAACCATGAAGACTGCTGAAAACAAAACATACTACCCATGGAGCTTTATAACATAGCTTGTTGTAGTATTTGCAATGACCATATGCTAAGATGTGACAAACATATCATTTACTCTATCTTTATAACACAACTCATTATGGTATTTACAATGATAACCACATATAAACACATACACATTTGCTTCACCCAACAAATAATCGTATTGTTTATGGAGCTCTATAAATCCATCTCGATATATTATTTACAGTAATATACACATATCCACATATGCACATTTTCTCAACCAAAAAATAAAAGGATATGATTCCTGCATCTGCAATAAGGGAATATAGAGGCTCACACCTACATCCTCAAAGTAACACCATGATACACCTCCTTCCCAGGAAGTCTAGAATCCATTGCAAGGTCAAATATGCATCCAATGTCTAGTGCTACAATCCAACCCTAGTTGTCCTCTCAGTGAAAAGTTACTAGCGCATTGTTCCAGGGCACACTGACAATATGAATCTAATTCCATATGGAAATGTTAATGACCGAAACAAATCCATCCCCTACCTTCCCTTCTCTGCTACACAGTCCCTCAGGTAATCCAATCACACCCTTCCGTGAAGTCACACACCTTCCATGTTCCGCTAGCACCCCCATCTGGGGTAGTGCACCCCTTTTCATGGCTTCCTTGCATCGTATGATACAAAAACCAAGTCATATCCCTCCGTTAAAACCATCATACCAGTCATAGAATGCTCATGTAAATCAATCGAAACTATAGGGTTACAGTGTCCCACAATGGCCCTACTTCTAAATAATTTACCAACATAACGATGCATTTTCTAATTCCTTTTAGTGACGTTGTTAATTATTGTAGTTAGTTTCAAGCACCCAACAAGGCATTTCCATGCTTCCTATACCAAGAACATAAATTTCATTAGATTTAAAATAAATTGAAATAAATTCACATCATACCTCATTGGTAGCTTTTCAATAAGGTACACTTGCAATCTTATTTACTTCTTGTCACAACAAGTCAAATTATCATCTTTGATCAAATCATCATTTATAAACATATCACATCAGGTTAGCTCAAAACAAAACCATCATAGATTAAAATAATAAATCACATGTAACCATCATAAACTAGAATCATAGATCACATGCATGGTAAAATTAAAATAAAACACTAATACTTATCCTTCATCAATCCTTACTTCTACCTTTATTAATTTTTTTACACACAACAAATCGGTTCACACACCCAACAAACACTGAATTCCTTATCCTAAACCATGTGCACATACACATAGCATGCATAACACACATACAACCATCATGCAATGCACGCACATATGCTTGACATGCCACACATATACCTACATCTAGTGTATACCACAATACAATACATACTCCTACAACTGGCACACAATACATACGCCCACACTTGTTGTACAACACAACACAAATTCATACATATACTACAACACAATGAATACATATGTCATGATACCATGACTACACAATGCACATACATAGCACTGTGTGTATACAACACAACATCTACGACATGCACATAATACCACATGTACACCACTACAACATGTACATGGTATCACCTATACACGTCACCACCTGCACAACATGTACACAACATCACATGTAAACAACACCACATAATAATCACATGATATCAAATCATAACAGCATGATACTAACCTCATAGATTTTTCAAGAGTACTCTCCCACTTGATTCCTCATAAACTAGGAACCTCTTCATGTCATTCACCTATGTAAGCAATCATTCCTCCAAAAGAATGATTCCTTATGGCCCTATTAGACAATGGTATATATATATATAAATATATATATATATATATATATATATATATATGTCAACATAAAACAATCATAATCATGTCATATATATGTACATATATACATATAAACATTAGCATTAAACAATCACGATCCATGAAGACCCTATCATACATGATATACATACATACGTACATGTATGCATATATAAACACCATCATAATCATGATCACAACATAATTACCATATACCATAAGGTCAAGGTTAAGAGGACTCCCTTTATTTGTTCACAGCATGCACAACATTGAGAACAATGATTCCCAACATAGCCAAGGAATTTGTGCCTCAACTCCATTTACTTTACCTTTCCTAATTAGTTTTCTCATGTTTGTACTTCCATCATCCATTTACCACAATGGACCCAACTAGTCCAACCAACTCCCATATTATTGCCTTCAACTACCCTTATACATGTACTGAGCTTCATCTAGGACTTAAATCACCTACTGGATTTAATTCATCTCCCCTGAGCTCCACTAACTTTCCTCATTTCCCAACCAATTCCCAAGACTCTCAAAACCTAAAAGGGAATTAAAAATGCAAACAAGAAGAAAACCATGAAAACCAATAACAATATGACACCACAAACAGAGTGGTATGGTCGTACACTAGACATAAATAAAGTTACAAATAAAGCACAGACAAAGCACAAAGAATCAAAATCACAAGACTCTCAACGGACACCATGACTCAATCCCCATGTTCCCTAGTGCTTTCATGGGAAATATCAAGCTGATCCTTCTTCGAGATTTCATGGAAGCCTCTTTTCCATGCAATCCCTTGCATCATACTACCATCAACACATAATTGTTAGTGCATAAATAAACATAACAGTACATTGGTTACCTTACCTTGTTGTGCCAAGCATGTTTTCTTGCAATTGGGCACATCCTTGCCATCTCTCAAGGAACTCCAATTCCTTTGACAGATCTAGCTACAACTAGACACCAGATGTTATACCTGTCAAATACATGTCCATGAATATAGTACATACCCACATAATGTCAGATGAAATCAAGGTTAAGAAGACTTCTAGTATGAAAAGTGATCATTCATTTTGTAAATAGGAATCCAAACATAACCAGAGGAATTCCTTCGTAATTCCTTTCTTTTACCTTTTTACGTCATTGCAATCGAGGCTTACTATGTATTGTCACATGACCCAACTATTAGTTATATAAACACATCAATTGTTACCTTGTCACACTAATACCAAGCATGTTTCCTGCAATTGTTTACACATGTCAACCACATATTCCCAATATCAAGATAACCATATCTATCAATCTGAAATCAACATTTACAGAGACTAACAATCATGTCATAATCCATAGTCAACTCATAGTAATTAGACATAATTATACAAATGTCACCTACTACACTCAAGTACATATTAACTGTCTCAACAAATATGTGTTAGTACGAACATCTTAAAACAATATCATTTCAACACATACTCATTTTATGCAATTCATCAAACATCCAACCAACTTGCAAAAAATATCATATTAAATTAATAAACTAGATGACATAATCAAACAGTCAAGCACCAAATATACAACATAAGAAAACTCATAACTTAATGTATCTCAAGGGAGGCTATCGTGTTTGTGCAATAAATATAATTGGAATGATATAACATTACAACACATCAGCTCAAGCACAAATAATATCATGGTATACATAACAGTAAATGTCTAACATGTTCACATCATAAGCTCATAAAAATTTGTCGTTGATGCATAAAAATCACATACGTATGATTACTGTAGATTAGTATGACATAATATCACAACAAATTAACTCATATCTAAATGACATAACCTTAATCATTTGCATAGACTAATCCTAGTTAGTATGATACATAAACATCAATATATTAATGTAACAACCCCAATCATATCTAACATAAAACAACATTATCAATGCATACAACCATAGGTTATTATCATTCATAACTATCTTACACAAGTGCATATGACTAGACTAATCAATGAGAATCTTTCATGTATATAACCATAACGTCAATAGAATGAAAGGCATACACATAACCATAATGAATATAACAATCCTTAACCTACATACCTGCATGCCCAACATACAACCTATAGGATGACATGCTCTTGCCTTGAGGTTCAATGTTGCAACTTCACTTTGATGAACTACATCTCCTACTCTATCTCAGCCAACATATTAGCATCATAACATACCAATATTATCATGATGACCTAATTGCTTATAACGACCTCACAATGCATGTCCAATCTATCATAAATTCATAACCATAACCATGACAAAGCATGCATAAAATCATATAGACACCAACATGCATAATAAATGCATATACAGCCATACACTCATGACGACACATACCATAACAACACCATCAACCTTCACATGGCGACATCACTACAGCCATGATCAAAACCATGAAAATGAAACAATCACATTGACTACAAGCATAAGCAACACATAGGCAACTGACATGAATGGATGATGTTGGGCATGGAATCCCCCGACGGCATATTTTGGGGCTCAAAGCCCAAGTTTTGAGTTAATATTATTGTAAATCTCCACAAATTGCGGGCGTGAAATATATGTTAGAGTCAGAGGGATGTCTGCCCTAGTTTTGAATGTAATGTCAGCCTACCCATGGTCCATGGACCATCAGATTGTATAAATAGAGAGAGGCTCTAAGTTGTAAATGGACATCCGATTTAATAGAGAATGGGCATGAAAGGTCTTACAGAGTAAGTTGAAGTGCAAACTGTGTCTTGTGTCGTAGAGTAGGAAAAGGATCTACAGCTGAGTGCATAGAGGGCTAATAGAGTTGCAACTGAGTATGCAAAACCATGTAGCTGAGTGGATAGGGCAAAGTTGAGTTTGTAACTAGAGAAGAGAATAATAAAAGAAGCTTTATCCAAATTTTGTGTATCAATTCTTGAGCTACTATCTGTTGTTATGAATTGCAATTACACTGTTTATTTACTGTGTGCACTTGTATGAATGATTTATATTTCTATGTATATTTTACACATGCAAGTAAGTTAAGTTAATCAAAAAACTGTGAAATAATAGTAAGGATTTGGGTAATAACACTGTTTAGCCCCCGAGTAGGGATGTGCAAAGGCAGCACTTCAAGCTGTGAGGAATGAGTAAGTTTCGGTAACAACGTGCGTGTAGGGTTGAACTGTGAACCACTTGAACCCATTAGACATCTCCAGGGTGTGGAAACCTAGTTTTAGCACACTCCCATACTACTTCGGGTGAGACCTTAGTCCGCGCTCTGTGGATTGTTGCCAAAAGGGCTAGTAGTATAAGGATTTGTTTGGCTAAATCACCTCTGAACCTGGGTTAGGCCCCAACAAGCCAATAAATGGTTTTGTTTCCAGGACCAGGATTTGCATAAGGGATGTTTGATGTCATTTTACTCAAATCAGATGAATAAAGAAATTGAAGGGTGGCTGGATAGAAAAATTCATGAGTTCACAACACAAAAAAATAGGAATCTGTGAGTATCAAAGGAATAGTGGTTAGAGTGCTGCTTATATATGGAAATCCATGAAATTTTCTTTGCATCCTTCCCCTCTGATTTGTATGAGTGGATCACGAAGCTAGTAGACAATCAAGGAAGGTGTAGACTCAACAAACCGATTGTGTGGACTCTAGAGTTGGTGTGTAGACTAGAGTGTCGGAAGATAAGATTGCGTGCAATGTGGACCATTGGCTTGATCGAATTATAGGAGGGTTTATCACTGAGTTCGCAGTAGATACATCAGTCAGCTATAGTGAGGCAAAACGACACCTCCTCAAAGGACCGCGAGGTAAGTACATTAAATATTTGAACACTTGGAGTGAAATGGTATTGTGTGAAAAGCAGGTTATGCGAATAAATTGATGTTTGGGGCTACATGAAGTGGGAGGATCTATATAAATGAAGGTAGCGTAGAGATATAAAATAGCCCCTTGATTTCACCTCACCTAGAAAGCGAGGAAGAGCTCACGAAAGTTTCACCAAGAAGTGCAATCAGTTTTATAAGGAATTGAATTCTATGCATACCACCCCCACCTACACCACCACGAATCTCACCATCTTCACCTCCATCTCCGCCCACACCACCTTTGCCACCACCACATTTCAATATGGCAAGCATGATAAAATTTTCAGTATTCAAAGGAATAGGGAGCGAAGATCCAAACCAATTTTGGTTCGTGGTAAAAGTTGTATGGGAAGAACAAGGATTCGTGGATGACAATATAAAGAAGGAAATGTTGGTAATCGTGTTGTAGGATCGCACACTAACATGGTACATTAAGCACTCTAATGACCATCCAAATGTGGGGATCACAGATATCCAGGCTATGCTAAACAGGGAATTTAGCAGGCCAAAGTTGGAGAAATAGTTGATTATTGGTTTTAAGGAAATCATGATGCTTCTAGGTGAGATCCCCTGGGAGCTAGATCAGAGACTTAAGAGTATGATTTGCGAAGCCAACATGACCTTGATAGATGGGTAGCACTGTACATGTTTTGTAGCATCACTAACGCTGCATCTAAGGACAACGTTGTCATAGCAGAAGTTATCCACCTAGGCCGAAGCTTTCGAGATTGCAATGAGACTACATGAGACGCCAATACAAGATCCTAGACTGGGAGTCCAACAAATCCATGTGAAACTGAAAAAATTATGTTTGGAAATGCAGAGTTTGAAACAGGACAGGACAACTTTCCCAGAGGCGCACGAGGAGGTATGGTGCATAAAGTGCAAGGGACAGGGACACGACAAAGACCATTGTCCAGTCTTCACGAACTACTTGGCGGGATGAGGGTTGATGCCATTAAGACCAGAGGCACAACCAGGACCGAGCACAACACCTAAATTATGGTGAAAATTTTTTCAAATAAGGGAAAAACATACTACAGATAATTTGCCTCTCTCGCAGAAGTATACACAGACGTCCCAACAATTGTTCTGTAATTTTCGCAGGTCGGTAGGCCATGATGAGCACACCTGCAGATGTTATGAACTAATGATGGATCAGACCCCTACCTACAAGGTGCAAATTGAAATGCGAACCCTTAATCAAAATGCAGGGATGGTGTGCACTTAATTTTAGGAGCGTGGATGAGGCCCCGGTGGAATGGGGCTAGGAAGGGGTCACAGACAGCTGATTTGCTACAATTGTGGAGGGCTAGGGCATTATGCCAGTGATTGTAAAAATCCGAAGAGATCATCATGTCTATATTGTACTCAGTTTGATCATGAGATTGAGGATTGCACTACACTAATAGCAAGGTTGTGTGATAAAGGAATACTCTAGCCCCCCCACTCAGAAACTACAAATGATGAGGTCTGAACCACGAAAAGAAGACCCAAACGTAAACATCGTGCTCTGAAGCAGTATCACAATAGCAGATGACAAGGGCAAGTAGCCTAAAGAAAGTGCATACATTCACAAGGCTCACATAAAGGAACCTAAATTTTATTTGGAGCATGCGAAGGAGACATTCATGGAAGCTAAGAAGAGCTTCACAAAGGCCTCCAGTTCAGGTAGTAAGGATCAACTAGAACCGGAGATGGATCCTTCAATGCTCACTACCTTTCTAGACACATGCATGAAGCTGCTATGTGATAGCAAAGTAGTGAAAGGACTTCAAGAAATCATCACTAGATGTGTTGGACCAGGGGAATCGCACGTAGTCTGGAAACTCGGAAAGCACACATCGTGAACAGGAAGGGAAATGAGATTAACTTCAAAAATCAGGGAATATGAAATGGATCAAGTGATTCTAGATTTAGGATCGGACGTGAACGTACTTCCAAACAGACATGGGAGCACATGGGTAGGCCCATGTTGTGATGGTACCCTATTCAATTGTGAATGGTGAACCAATAGAAGATCCTACCAATGGGAAGATTGCAGGGAATAACGGTAGACATCCAAGGTGCAAACGCGCTTGCAAATTTTGAAGTGATAGAGATCGTTGATGACAATAATCCCTGTCCCATGCTAATGGGAATAGATTGGGCCACTAATATGAATGGAGTGATCAATCTAAAGAAGCGCAAAATGATTTTTAAGAAAAAGTCACTGCACATAGTGCTACCTTTAGATCCTACGAAAGGATCGCGCTATACAAAGCCGGTGCATGATGATGAAAGTGATGACGATCTAGATTGTATCTACAAGATAACTTCTAGAGAATAGGATTGGGTAAATCATACAAAAAATGGCAGGATTTTGTGGGAGCACGAAAACTCTTGCACATCAGATTCGGATGAGGAAATAAAATGCTAGCAGAACCGGTTACACGAGGTAACCACGCTCAATTACAACATGATGGTAAGATCATTGTGCTATTTGATAACAGAGGTAAGGGATCTACCTATATATGATAGGTTGACAATAGTGGATGAATTCCTGAACAAATTTGAAAGAGAAGTGCCAGAAAAATAGCGTTTTGATGCTCTGAAATGGGCACTACATGCTACACCCGCAAGATGGTGGGGTATGCATCAGAGGAGTTTCGAGAACTGGTGCAACTATAGAAGAATGATGCTTATATAGTTTGGAAAGCCTCAAATATGGAGGAAAGCTAGATATGATGGATGATACAACTTGTGACCACCTCTCTAGATGGGTAAGACCGTATGGTACACAACCTGTAAAAATGCACACCGTCCTCGCAATAGGAAACTGGAATGACAAACCAGAGTCGGCATGACAAGGGTGTGAACGATGAAGTATGATAATACCAAACATGTTGAATATTATACACAGAGAAGCCTTTGATAAGATGTGAGAAGTACTAAACACAATCAACCATGTGAGACACACTAACTGGGACCTGTACATACCAACGATTCTATTATGACCATGTGCAAAACCTTGACCACGCGAGCGCTTCCGAAGCTAAAGTATGAAGCAAGGGCTATACTTCGTATGGAGCATGCAAATCCTAGTCCACAAATAGAAAAACCCATAGAAACAACAGTCCATGAAGCCTAGAATGAAGGAATCACACAGCCACGAGAAATAGAACACATAAGACTCGAACAAGAAATCTGACAGAGAAACCTTAGACTTCACAAACTTGAAAAAGACTAGGTATGACTAAGGGAGAAAATAACTTCGATGGGCACAGAGGTCAATAAGCTAGAGAACGAGATAAAGGAAGCGTTTTTCATCGAAGAACCTAGGATGGTAAGGCAAGATGCGAACAATAATACTGACAAGTTTGAGCACTATCATCATGAATTGGTTGGTCTACTACCTTCATTTGGACCGCATATCACCAAATGTAATGACCAGGATAGCGCATTACAAGTAATAAGGTGCATGAGGCCGACCACAACTATGGAAGGTGGGGATTCTCCATGAACCATGGTGGAGGATGGGATGGAGACCCACATGGGTGGTGCGACCACCTAACTAGCCACAAGAAGAATAATCTTAGCACTCCAGGAAGTTGAAAGGAAGTGTAGGACTATAAAATATTTTTCTTGGAAGCTACGTGATAATGGGGATACATGCAGAAGCAGAGTGTCGTAAGGTCCATGACTGTGCATGGAGGGCTGTGTTTCCACATAAATTAGCCCGAAAGTAACCATTGGTGTCACTATTCATGATGGGATGTTCGATTTGAGGCCAAATGGAGTGGGCAGCAGGCATTTACGATGTGATTTATGGGCCAAATTTGGGAAAATATGCTGCCAAGAAAGCATTGATGGCCCCAAATTGGGGGGAACAGTCGAATTCAAATTCGAAAGATGTTGTAAAACACAAGGGGCTAGCCAAAGAACAACACTTGGTCATTTGAGAATTGAGTGCTTGATCAAAGCACTAGGCATTGATGAGCCGAGTGATAATTCAGCCCCTAAGTTTGCAAGTGATATAATATAGATTAGCTACAATGATAGCCACTAAGGATGGTTTAGGGATTGAAGAGGTAACTGTCGATGAAGCCGCACAGACCCCAATGATGGAGGGTGTTCTAGAAGGCACCAGGGTTGCGATAGAAATTCTCAAATCACCGCAAATACCGAGGACCAAGAAGGATAAACAAGTAATGGGTCTAGTATGTGTGTCCTCAAGGAATCCGTGACATAGAAAACTATCGATGGAAAATAAGGGGAGAGTTGTTGTTATATACCTAGGGGGGGTAATATGGGGTACCGAGGGAGGTACCCAAGGTAATAATGTAATAATGGGATGGGTCATAGTAATAAATAAGGTGGTTAACCCATGTCATGTAAGGGACCACAAGTTAGTTAACAATAATGTATGAGGCCCATGGTATTAGTTGATGGTATGAGGAAACCATGGTAATGATACATGGTATTGTATATATGAGGCCTATATAGAGGCTAGAGACTCCACATGGAGAGGATATGAAGAGAAGTTTCTTGTATGAACAGGCATATGGCTTGTGGAGTATTCTCCTTCCTTAAGGAGTGAATGTATGGTGTTAACCTACCTTAAGGGTTTGATATCAATAAAGTAAAGCATTTCTATATTTGGATCTTATTATTCTTGGGTTTATTTATATTATCTTATATTTCCAGATCAGATCTACAACAAGTGGTATCAGAGCACTTTCTTGGGCACAAAAGTGGATTTTTTTTTTACTTTTTGCAGGATTTCAAGGGCGGCGAGTTTGCATATCAGATCTGTACGTTTTGGTTCAAGATCTGAAAAATATGATTGCAGATCTGTATTCCTTGTGAAAAAATAGCCGTTTTCAAAAAAAAAATCGGTCGAATCGGAGTTCGGATGAAGGAGATATCGCTGATCTAAAAATCAGTGGGGTTGCAGCTAATTTTTCAGGGCAGTGCGTTTGCGGCACAGATCTAGACGTCCTGGTGCAAGATCTATAAGATCTAATTGCATATCTGGAATATTTGTGAAAAAAAACCCAATTTCAAAAAAAAAATCAGGTGAATCGGAGTCCGGATGAGGGAGATATCACTGATTTAAAATCAGCACTTTTTTCAGAAATTTTGGGTGACGGCGGGAGAGTAACAGTGCAGATCTGGAATTCTAGTGCCTGGATCAGGATTTCTATCACATGGGCAGATGCAGAATGGTTGTTACATTTCCAAAAACAGGTTATAATAGAGATTCTGAGCAATATTGACGAAACTGTGGCATTTTCAAATTTTCGCCAAGTCAGTGAATTTTTTCAAAACCCTCTTCATGGCGACTCTATGTTTTACAGGGAATGATAATGGTATGACTATTGAAGAATTCATAAAGGAACTAAAGCGTATATTTAAGACAGATTGGAGGGATAAAATGTGGTTATTTTTAATAGATGAGGCTTCCACATGGTGGTGGAAATCACTTGACCGCAAGCAGTTGACCAAACTTTCAGATGCTGAATTTGAAAAAGTCCTTTTGGACAAATGGTCTAAGGCTAGAAAAAAGGAGAATGAAACACATAAGGGGCTATTTCCTACTGGTATATCCTTATTGCAGGTTCATGGATTGATTCAGAAGGAGAAAATCATTGTTTCTATAAATCCTAGTTGCAAGCATAATTTCATCAATGTTAATTTGGCAAAAAAATTGCAAGTGCCAACAAAAAACATGGAAAATACACAAGTTGATGATGAGAATGTTCAAATGTACAAGTATTTGAAGATTTCAATGGATAAGTATGTGTTGCATGGTGATTTTTATGCTTCATAGATGGATAATATGGATGTTGTTTTGGGATATCCTTGGATGGAATCCGTGGGTACTATCAATATTAATGTACAGAAGAAATTCCTGAAGCTATGGTATAAAAAGAAGAAAATTACATTACAGGATATTTCCATCCATAAACAGGTAGAGCACATGGAGGCTAAAGCAGAAGATGTTCAAGGGACTGACATATCAGATGATGAACCTTTGATGATCGACAATCAAACACAAACAGAGGTTGCCGAAGGAAAGGTTACAGGTGATGATACATCAGAGGAGGGCTCAGTGGTTGAAGTCATATTGAAAAAGAAGACACTACAACAGGCACCACATCAGGGTGAAGTCAAGCAAAAGCCATCGTGGGTTAAAACTTCAACATATCATCACCCACATCACCCCGCAAGACAACCATCAAGATGGAAACCAAGTAGTCACAAAGGACAACAACCCCCACAAGATGGATACAAAGGAGAGACGATCCACCTACTACACATCAACACAAAAGAGCGGCCACGGTCAACTTCCATCTCAAGCAAGCGAGGCACCAGCGAGATCGAGGGTTCACCTTTCTCTTGGATGGCTAGATGCACGTGCATGGTATCAGTGGACTACTCTTTTGAGTAGATCTTATTATTTGTGTTTTTCCCATGTTTCGGGGATGAAACATGCTAGGGGGGTGGAATGTTATATACCTAGGGGGGTAATATGGGGTATCGAGGGAGGTACCCAAGGTAATAATGTAATAATGGGATGGGCCATAGTAATAAATAAGGTGGTTAACCCATATCATGTAAGGGACCACAAGTAGTTTAATAATGTAAGGGGCCCATGGTATTAGTTGATGGTATGAGGAAACCATGGTAATGATGCATGGTATTGTATGTATGAGGCTATATAGAGGCTAGAGACTCCACATGGAGAGATATGAAGAGAAGTATTCTTGTATGAACAGGCATATGGCTTGTGGAGTGTTCTCCTTCCTTAAAGAGTGAATGTATGGTGTTGCCCTACCCTAAGG
>APFE030905413.1:0-15459 GCA_000404065.3 Pinus taeda
GAAGGGCTTCATACTCTGCCATGTTGTTTGTACATCTGAAATTGAGTCTATAGGCATGGCCTTGTGCGTGATTATCATGAGTATTGTAAATCCACACTCCAACCCCTGCTCCTAACTTGTTAACCGAACCATCAAACTCCAAATACCATGTGATTTCTTGTTTGAGGTTTGTATTGAGAGTTTCAGTGTTTTGGGGATCGGGTAGACTTACAATTTTAGTTTCGGGATGTTCTTCTTGCTGTTTGTTGGTTGCCTTGACTGTTGAGACAATTTCATGGGTGTAGGAAACTGATTCCTCATTGATGTATGTTCCTTTCTCCAAAGATAACGGCTTATCATCAGTTGGAGGGCTGGTGTTATCATTAAATAAAATAAAAGAATCCATATCAGAATGGATTGAGTAATTTGGAAAATTTTGGGGCTTTTCCTCACTTCTTACCACATACTTCATTAATGTTTCTCTATATAGTCTCTTTGGTTGCCCAAAGACAAATATAGTGGCATAAGAGAGGTCGAGTTGAAGGGATCCTTGCAATTTTGCTCCCCACGATCTAGATAGGAGCATGCCATACTTTGTGAGAATGTCAGCAACTACTACGTCCATTAAGATTGTCTTGTTGGGGAATTGGACTAGAGAGACACAAAGGTCTTTGATCAAGCCTAAACATTTGACTTGACTTGAGTCAAAGGAATACAAATCTTTGTACGGTCTTGTGTTGTGACATCAAGGATCAACCTTTCCATTACAGCTTTGGGCATAAGGTTATGTGAGGCACCTGAGTCAAACATAGCATTATGCAGTATTTTGTCATGTATGTGCAGACTGACATAAAAAGGTGGAACAGGTCCATATGTTGTTTTTTCGTTAACTTCTGGACCAAACAATAGTTTAGGGGTATCATCTAAAACGTTCACATCATCCCTTAGTTATGGTAATTAAAGTGACCTTTGAATTTGTTGCCTATATACATCATGTTTGGCAAGTTCTGAGAGGGGAATGGAAATCTTGAGTTTTCCAATCTCTGCTTCTAAAATGAATGGTTTTGCCAATGAGTTCTTGGCATTGACAGTGGCAAATTTCTCTTTTTCAGGCATACTCTCTATGTTTTCTTTTGGAATGTCAATGTCATGATGTATGACAGCTTGTGGTATTTCTATTTTAGGAAGGTTTTTAGAAGTGCTATTCAGATCTTCTTTTGGGGAGGAGGGAGGTAGAGGCCGATCAACGAGAGAGTGTGTGTCTGTTACATCCTCCATAGTTACCTGATGAGGGTTTGGGACAGAGCTGTCAGCTGGTTGATTGACGGTGATATTTCCTTTACTTTTGTTGAGCTGTTTGCTATCTTTTGTTCTGCTAGGTGGGGGAACATAAATGGTCCTTGTTCTTAATTTTTATTGCTTGTGTACCTCGTACACAGTGGTATCATAGCCTTGTTTAAAGTCGAAGGACTCTCCCGACTTGGTGTGAAATTGTTTTGCATCAGGATATGGTCGGTCTTCTTCTGTAAGGAAGATTTGCTGTTCATTTTATGAATCTATCAGGTTCATATGAGTCCCATCTGTGGGCTTAGTGGATGTAGATGCCTCCGCATAGATTTCTTGAAAAGGAGGTCTAATATCATGGTCGGGACTGGCCCTTCCAACGTTTGTGTTTTGAGTTTTTCTGAAGTTCGGGTTCCTTATGGCATTGGGTTGTTGACCCTCCCATGAAGTTTTTCTCTCAACATTGTCTACTCTGTCTCCCAGCCTGTGGATGACATTGATGATAGCATCTAGCTTCTGATTGAAGGCTAAGGGTTCTTCTTTGAAAGTGGTTCTTCTCTTAGTTCTGGCTCTGTTTCTTTTAGCAATTAGATTCGCTTCCACACTAATAACAACATCTTGCATTTCTGCAAGGCTTTGAGGGGCTCTTTCTCTTAACTGATATGCCATCTCAACATCAAAGCCATCCGTGAATTTGTACAAAGCGAGATTAGGTGGAGGTCTTAAATTTTGTGATATTGCATTGTAAACATTGTTAAATCTTGCACAGTAATCCAAAACTGTTTCCTGAGGTCCTCTTTTGATAGTATCATACTCAGATAGTATGTGTAGGGGATCTTTCTTTTTCTCCCATCTGTTAATAAATGCCTGGTATAAGGCTTCAGGGTTTAATATAGAATTGGGTGCTAGTGCCCTAAACCAGGTTCTGACATCATCGATCAAACTTTGGACAAAAATCTTCATTCTTACACCTTCTATCTATATGTTGCTTTCTCTCTCTAGGAAACGTATTGGCGATAAAGGATCCCTGTTAACATCACCTAGCTTAAGTTCTTTAAAATGGGAATTCTTTGCAGGGCTCATATATTCCTTGCACCAAACACAACAATATGTCATCTTCTTGGTTTAGTGAGACAACACCAATACCTTACACCCCAAAGGCACTATGAAAATCTATGATGCATAGATAATAGAAAAATTAATTTAAAAAATGGTAAGGGAATTGATTTTAATTCACTAAGAAACAAATATGTAGAAGTAGCGAGTGCAAATAACTATACTCATGCTCTCGAGCAATTTATCCATCACCTCAACTTGGAGGATTTTCATATCTTTGTAGTAAAATAATATATTTCTCTTGATTGCCTATTGGGATAGAGAAGGGAGGTGTTGAAGAATGTCTAACTAGGTTCAGTCTTCATATGTATGAAATGTATTCTTGTAAATAATAAAAAGAAAATAAATTATTATTGGAGCATGGTTTTCATGCTCAAGTTCTTTTATTTTATACGTCGAGCATTCATTGAGCGCTTCTAGGGTTTGTCCTAGGTTAAGGAGTCATTTTCATATATATTGAAGACCCTATGGGCACATTGTCTCTTGTAAAGAAAAAAATATTTTGTCTTTAAAGTGTCAAAATACCTCCAAGATCAAATCAACCTAAGGAGATGTCAAGTCGGTCTACATGAAGAGACACATCTATCCCTTGGAAGAGCCTATATATAGAGAGGAACTCGTCCTCCATTAGACACATTCACTAATATCATTCTATGCAAAGAAGAGGAAGAGAAGAAGTCAAAGAAGAGGAATTCGAAGAAGTTGGAGTGCTTGGGCTATATATCTCTCTCTTGAGAAGTTTGAAGAAGTTGGAATGCTTGGGCTAGATATCTCTCTCTTGAGAAATTCAAAGAAGTCAAAGTGCTTGGGCTAGATCTCTCTCTCTTGAGAAGGTCAAAGTTAGGGTATTTGTGCTGGGACTATCTTTTGGTTCGATCTTGGAAAACAAAGAGAAGGAAAGGAAAGAGAATGCCTCTTAGGGTTTCTTATTAGCCCTTAGACTCAAGGAAATGCAAGTGAAGGGAGGAGAAGGCTATTTGATGGAGATCGAAGTCTCCAAGAGAAGCAACAACAGTTGCAGAAGTTGCCATGAGCCAGAATTTTGGATCTACAGTGGGAGGTTGAAGTCACTACAACATGAGGTTGAGTTGATCTTGATCTTGGAGGGTATTTGTTTAAGTCACTATGTCATGGTATTCTTCAATTGAAGAATCCATAAGAAGAGAAGATATTTATGGGTTTTCCCCTCAAGAGGAGGGATTTTGGCCTTGACTTGCAGCCTATATATTGTGTCACTGTTCTTATTGTTTTGGTAGTTGTTTGATGCATTGCACACTATAATAATAAGGAACAAAGCTAATAAGTAAAAAGGTAACACAAACAATTATCAAGTCAAGAGAATTAACCTACTTAAAGCACTATTGAATTCTCAACAGGAGGCTTGATTTTCCTCAGGATTCTTTCCAACTTCAAACCATGCCCTTCCATTTTATAAGATGTAGATGTGGCATTTTGTGTTACTTTATAACTTAGCCTTTAGTGATGCACTTTATATTTATAATTATCAATTACTGGTGTACTTTATATTTAGACCTACCTTTACAAGTGTTGATTAATTATTTGGTAGTTGTAATTTTCTACTATTTATGACATATAAACCTTTTGCTACAAACAGATTTTGCCAGGTAGATCAACGGTTCCCAGTTTCCTGCTATTCTTGAGTTTGAAAATTGTAATTGGAAATCTAATCCCTACAATTTTTCTTCCTAAAGAAGGTGAGATTACATTCAATCATAGAAAAAGTTAGATTCTAGAAATGCTACATGTTACAAATTATTGTAGAAAACAAAAATTTCATAGTTGTTATTTTCTATGATTTATACCATATCAGCCTTTCCTTGCAAGTAGAGTTTGTTAGGAGAATCTCCAGTTCACAGTTTCCTCCTATGCTTGAGTTTGAAAGTTGCACTTAGAAATCTAATCCTTGAAATTTTTCTTCCTAAAAATCGTTAGATTACATAAAATTGTAGAAAGGTGAGATTACATTAGATTCTAGAAATATTGGAAGTTATAACTTCTTGCAGGAAAAAAAGGAAGAAAACTCGTAGTTTATATTTTCTACCATTTATGATGTATAACCTTGCGCTATAACTAGAATTTTCTAGGTGGGTCATCTATTCCCAGTTTCCTTCGATACTTGAGTTTGAAAGTTGCAATTGCATATATTTTCCATCATTATCCTAAGCATTGGCATTGGAGTCAACTAACAAGGATTTAATCTTTCCAAAAAACATCCTTTATTCTTCTTATAAATCAAATATTGATTTATGAAAATTGTGTGTAAAAGTTCATATCCATACAGGGTCATTATTTATAAGATTGTCCCTCACATTATGCATGATATTTTAATTATCTATGGAGGCATGATGTTATTTTTGGAAGGATCCTTCTCGCCCAATTGTCGAACAAAACTATTATCACTGATAGATTACTTTTTTCAAATTCCCTAAATTGTGATACAAAACTATTATCTACAATATTTTATTTTAAAATTATGGAACCTAAATATGATTAGTCTTTAAGTATTTTTTTCATAAATTGAAAAACAAGAATATTCTCTGTAAATTACTTAAGTTTCCTAATAAACCAAACCTATTGCCAATGTTCTTTTCGAATAATTTTCCCAAGAAAAATTTTCTCATAAATTGCCCAAGAAAATTTTTATCTTTTAATTATAGGCATTCCTTCCAATTTTTTATTTTCCAAAAATTGGGATAACATCCGACATTCCTTCCAATTTTTTATTTTCCAAAAATTGGGCTAACATCCAACATTCCTTCCAATTTTTTATTTTCCAAAAATTGGGATAACATCCTTAAGATTACATGTTTACAATCACAAATACACTAGCCAACTTGTAAGCTATGAGGTGCATCACAAAGAATTTCTAGTGTGAAAATGGTCACTTCCATAACTCTTGGGTAGCACATACATCATTGTTGGCCAACTCACTTTGGTCAACCCTATTAATCATCTTTGTCAATCTCTATGTGGCAAACATCACAGTTACATAGAGGTTCTTCACATGCAGAATAAGAAGCCTCATAATCAATAAGGACATGGAAGCATGCAATGTAGAATATATTTTTACACTACCAACTCACATTATACACTTTGTTCACCCTTATCGATCACTTCTAAAGTGACTCTTTCTTCAAAAATATAGTCTGGAATAACTTCTTTCACTCGAGGTAGGGACTTGTTGCTCCTCAACGTCCCTTGTTTATAATTGAAAATAACTTTGCAAGATGTTTATATAATAAGATTTAGTTTGAAAGTTTAATTATTAATAAAGGAGTTTGAAAAAATAAAGATGTTGTAAATTTCACATATCTATAATTAAAGTAAAATGTTTGGGCCAACTTAGGAGTTGAATTAGGAGAAGGGATGATGAAAATAAGTGTAAAGGCAAGGTAGGGGCACTTGTTCATCTACCTCCTCCCATGATGATATATCATATAATTCATGACTATGCATGATAAAGATAAATGTGATCTTTAGCATACAAATAAGAAGTGGAGGTTAATTCCATTATGGAGGTGCATGCACTTTTGTTTCAGTTTGATTGCATCAAGTATTATTAAGATTAATGAAATGAGGAGGGTACTTAAATGTAATTTTGTTATTTGATTGTGTTATATTGTGCTGGTAGCTTTGGCTATTTCCTTGGCACTATACCATTTGGTTCTTGAGCATGGTCATGGCCTTCGGTCATCAAGATGTTTTCACAAGGGCTTGGTTAGGGAAGAGTTCTAACCTCCATAACTTTTATGTTTTTCAAGTCATGTAAATTTTCTAGCAATGGCCATTTATCATAATCGATAAGGTCGTTGTATTATGTGCAAGATCTTAGATGTGAGGGGAATAAGAGGGTGAGAGTACCATATTTCAGAGGTAAAATGTGAATTGTCAAATTATTCTAGAACGTGTTCATGATGGCGAGATGACATGGAGTATAAGTTTATGGTTGAGACACAAGTCTAGAACCAATGGGAAATTACAAATGATCATCAAGTATCAATGTTTTGGGAAAAGGAATTCAAGGAGTTTGTAGGTTTTGTGCATAATCATAAGGGTAGGTATGGGGGATTAATAGAAATATTGGTCTCCTTGCACTCTTTGGTTTCTAATATTTTTGTTCATCTTCAAATTCTAGTATTACCCATGTAGTGAGGTTCATCTCGGGTTAAAGAGGAAGCCTCTAAACATTACACTCCATTCAAGGTGTCCTAGAATAACATTGTGAGAGAGGATATTGTTGGGTCATTTTTGGAATTGGACAAGTAAATTTTTGAGTGCAATGTGGAGTAATATATTGGCCTTATATTCTTCCAGGGAGATTCACTTTGCATGCATCAAGTATTATTAAGAGTAGCAAAATGAGGAGGGTCCTTAAATGTAATTTTGTTATTTAATTGTGGTATATAGTGTTGGCAACTTCGGTTATTTCCTTAGCACTAGACCATTTGGTTCTTGAGCATGTTTATGATCTTCAATCATCAAGATGTTTTCACAAGGGCTTGGTTAGGGAAGAGTTCTAACCTTCATAAGTTTTTTGTTTGTCAATTTGTGCAAATTGTCTAGCAGTGACCATTTATCAAAATCGATAAGGTCATTGTATTATGTGCAAGCTCTTAGATGTGAGGGGAATAAGAGGGTGAGAGTACCATATTTCAAAGGTAAAATGTGAATTGTCAAATTATTCTAGAATGTGTTCATGATGACAAGATGATATGGAGTATAAGTTTATCATGGAGACACAAGTTTAGAACCAATGAGCAATTACAAATGATAAATATCACTATTTTGGGAAAAGGAATTCATGAAGTTTGTAGGTTTTGTGCATAATCATAAGATGAGGTATGGGGAATTAACAAAAATATTGGTCTCCTTGCACTCTTTAGTTTCTAATATTATTGTTCTTCTTCAACTTCTAGTATTACACATGTAGTTAGGTTCATGTTGGGTTAAAGAGGAAGCCTCTAAACATTATGCTCCATGTTATCGGGAAATCTAGTGTCCATTCAGAGCTACTAGTCCCACTGAGAAGGGTAGCTATCTTAGAAACAAACAAACTAAAGTTACTTTCGTTTTCCTTTATGAGAAGTAGATGGGAGAGAAGTAGAGAGTACCAACCTCAGTCTTTTGCTTGGCTCCTTACTTGTTTCCTCTCCCCTCTCACAGATCTTTGCCACTCCTTCTTTGCTTACCCCGCTTCAAAGAGCACCTGTAAAGTCAAAGAAACATGAAACCATCAAAGCACCGAGATCTATGATCATAAACAATATAGGACTAGATATATATTGACCACACAAATGCATATATCAACTCAAACATACAAGAATGTGGAGAAAAACTCGAATAGCTTTATTGATAGAAAGAGTATAAGAGAGGATTACAACCCATTGATCCGACCCAACGTCCTCCTCCCAACATGAAAGCCCTTCTTCACCTCATGAAAAGCTTAGATCACCCAACACTATGATGTTCCACCAAGAAACCAACAACACTTCCTTAAAAGATACAAGGTTCCAGCCTCTGGATCTCTGGGATGAGGGATCCATATATAGATGTTTGCAGGGGGGGTGAGTCAGCTTCTAGGATTTTGATTAGTTTCCTCTCTCTGATAGTTCTTGGTTCCACTTGGAGATTCATGATCTCTTACTCATCCTTGGGCGAATTAGAGAGGCAAGTGTCACAGGAGAAGTTTCTGGAAGATTCCATGATCATCCACCTTGCAAACTGTCTCTGCCATTTGTCTACTCTCACCCATCGCACCCTATATAAGGGCTTTTCAGTATGCATCACACTTTTTGCATGTGGCAGGTGAGATGCACCACACCCTTATCAGTGAGCAGTCTGTATGGTCCAATTTTGACCAGTTCTGAGCAGTTTTCCATGGAGAACTTTTGGGAGATGATGTAATCAGCTGACTTTGTTCCTTTAGGGTGTGAAACAACACTTTTAGGGACTCATAAGCCCTTGGTTTATGGACATATATGATTGGGGTTGCAGTGCCCAAATATGTCTATGACAGTTGCCCCTTAAAACATGAGGTCGTAAATCTTTTGATGTCGGGTGAAATGCTTTATCATGAGGATCCGAGTTTTTTCGTACTGGAAGGTGACCTATAATAAGATACAATACAATACATTATCTTCATAATATTTTCACGATCTGGCTGAGGTGGGCATTCCCATGCTCAACTTTATAATTTCATTTTCATGTACATAGGATAGACAACAGTTTGTGTGTTAGACTGATGATTCTGATAGAGCCATCATCCTTTGATTTGGATGATCATTTGTGCAGCAATGATGTACATTTGATGTCTTTATTTTCCTGAATATATCACAGCCCGGTTGGATGAAACTAGATCCGGGGTCTTCAAACTCGTTCAATCTTCACCTGAGGTACAAGTCGATCCATGTGAAAAGATGTTCTGGAGTCGAATATGGAAAGACATCGCTTGATTACCAGCCAATGATGTAAGCTGTTAACAGGCATGAGAGGAATCACTGATAATGATAATGAACCTCAAGGTACGACAGTACAATTCATGTGGTGTGAAAATGGGACTTGGCGTCGAACACCATGTAAAATCTTTCGGTTGAAGACCATTGATGTAAACCTGTCGCCGGGAGTGAGAAACTTGCCATTGAGGCATGCAAGCTTAAAAGTATTGAAAGGGTTGTTCCTAGGTCGACTTCTTGGATAGTGAGCTGAAGTCGACAAGAAGTGACCTGTCGTAGGAGGGATTTAATGAATCCCACATCTACGACAGAGAACAGAGCAAATGATTTTTTGGAGGTGACAACGATCTGATGATACAGAATTCAAGGTAGCGGTCATGAAAGAATGAAGCATGAAGGTATTGCAGCGGATGAGACACACGCTGGGTTGGTGAATACTCTGAGCGATTTCTCTTGAACATATCAGCGACATTGAAATGGATTGGTAGCGTTAATCCCAAAAATGGATGGTACGATGGACCAATGGTAATATGACCGGTGAACGGAATAACCCAACCCAACTCAATCATGGTGATGGAGTGAAAGTGTCATGTTCAAGAGCGACTTGCTACCAATAAAGTTTCTTCAAGTTTTCTTCCCAATTTTTCCCCAGTCATTGCTGACTAGTACTTCTTTATTTTTGTCAAGCTTGAGGAGGATAACATATGCTTGTTCTATAATTTTCACTTCGGGCAAACTCGTCACTATGTTTTAATGAGCCTAGCGACAGTGAAACTCGTTCTTGTCTGCATGGACAAGTTTGTCGCTATTGGTTTTAACAAGTTTAACGATAAAGATAACTCGGTCCTTTTTCAATTTTAGAGAGTCTGAAAAGGGACGGAAAGAAAACTCAAGTAATCTTTTTTCGTCATATAATCCCTTAAGTCCAAAAAAGTATAAAATAATACGAAAGGGATGAATTTTCGATAGTTTTAATGAGCCAAACAAGACAAGCGCTCTATCTTTTTGTGTAATGATCCCTTAGGTCCAAAAATATTAAAATCTAGAGGATGGATAACACTTCCGATCATTTTAATGAGCTGGAGAGGCCAATTGCTCGACAATCTTTTCATATTTTACGAGTCAGATGAAAAGAGCTTAAAGGAGACTCATTTTTTGAGGAACGAGTGATATTTTCAAGTAGCAACTGGTTCCAGGTAAGGTTTAGAACTTTCCAATCACGACAGGGCTAAGAGGATGGATAACATAATCACTCGTCGCAGCTGTTCCTCAAAAGGGTAAACAATCAAATGCAGGCATATGATTGGCTAAAAGCAGAGTGGAGGTGATGGTAAGAACACGACCAAGGATCAAAAGCTGATGATAATGCGTTCACAATGGTTATTTAACAGAGTTTGGTTCATTTTTTAATGAGCTTAAACTCTGGTGGAACATATGCTCATTGCTTAGGTTTAATTTTTAATGAGCTTGAACTTTGCGTAAAACTGCTCGTGCCAGTCGTATAATAAGGATGTCTCATCGATAGGTTCAATTTTTAGGGAGCTTGCACCATTCGAAACTTTTCTCCATATCCTTTCTTTATGTAAGCTAGGAATGACCAATCCTATGAGTTTAAAGGGTTAAGAATCTACAAACTAAGAAAATAAATGGTTGCTTTTCACTTTCATGTGAAAAGGTTTGCATGCCCCCAGGTATAATGAAGTAGAGTTTCTAGGTTACCCTTCAATTTGCAGAAAAAACATTTGTTCTGTTGGGAAAGGCCTACCTTCTGATGGAGGTATCTTATTCCAGTCTAATCCAATTTTCCTAAATGGACGGGTGTGTTAGACTAGTCATATTCCAACACGGAAACCCACCTTATAACTAGGGTTTTCCTGCCGAAGCAGACCAGGGTGCATGCCCCCTGGGTTTCAGTCACAATCACTGAATCACTCACACTCATTAGGTGGAAAGACTAGAGATTGATGAGACATTATTTGCATGAAAAGACCAGTTAGGGATGGCATTTGACTATTAGCTATGTGTGAGCCAGGGAATGAAAGTTGGTCTATGAGCTGGACCATTCTGCCTTCATGTGGAAAACACATTACTCTAAAGAGTGAGGAGACAATGGCTCCCATGCTATAAATGTAGTCACGTCCAAGGAGTAGATTGTAATCTAAAGGTCCTTGGACTACCATTACGTTCAGAAAAATGGTTTTCCCTCTCAAAGTTATAGGCAAATTTGGAAGGATCCCTAATGGTCGACTGGTTCCTTTGTCGAAGCCTGTCAGATTTCGCATCACAGGCAGAAGTGATGGCGAACCAAGCACTTTCCAAGTAGTTGAGGAAAGGATACTTGCAAAAGCCCCTTCATCTATGATAGTACCAACCATGACCATTCTGTAAGCTTGTACAATGATTTGGAATGGTACATTAGATGGTAGACAGGGTCTGCCTAGTAGATTCTAGTCAAAGGAAACGACTAGGTTGCTTGGAGGTGGGACCAAATAAACGGTCGGATATGACTCTGACGAAATTCCTTCTTGCATAAAGGAATGGGTAGATTGCCCCCATGTTCGTCGGAGTCTATGCTTACAAAGAGGATTTGAATGGTGTCATTCTCCTTCTCTTTGTTGATTGTATCATCTAAAGGTGGACCTTCCGTAGACAAGACTGGGTCGACTGCTGTCTCGACTTGTTGACTTTGGTCTGGTGTGGACTTAAAGGGTTTATCTTCAATGATAGATGCTTCGACCGACCACAAAGGTGTGTCAATCGGATTTTCAACTAGCAATGGACTCAGTAAGAGTTTCTTATATCCAGGAGGAAGCCGTAGCAGTGAAGTAGGACGATTATCCAAGACTCTTTTAGCTTCGTCTAGGAAGGGACAACGGTGGACGGCATGATCGCCTTCACACAGTCTACAAGGAAATTTATATTTTCCTTTCTGTTCAGAGACTTCGTTTTCACTAATTGATGGTGTACTTTCAACATGATCGTCAGAGGTTGAGGACACCAGATTGTGCAAGCAGGGAGACCAGTCCCTTAAGTTTCATGGGATGCAAGGACAATCTCGATGATAGCGGTCCCCTTTGCAAATGACACATGGAGATTTAGGTTTGGACGGTGCGGTGTGTAGATTTTTGCTAGACGATGTATGGTTGCCCTGTTTTGCCTTTGGCTCCTTCTTCTTCTTCTTCTTCCCTTTCTTCTTCTTCTCAATTACTTGGTTTTTAGTTTCACCAAGCGAAGAGGAAGAAGGAGAGGGAGAAACAAATGAAGTAGAGGTTGGGGGGTAACTCTAACATCATCTAGTTTTTGACTTGATTATTCAGGAATCATAGTGCTTTGAACGACAGAGGTCAAGAAGAGTCATATTGGCAAGCTGATTGTCAGTCCTAGAAGGGACAATGTGGCCATATGAGGTGCACCAACATCTCTCCAAGAGGCAAAAGGATTAGGATTTCCCCCAAGGGGAAATCCTTGGTTGGTGGAATTCATTTTCTCAACCTAAGACCAATGAGGGAACAATGGCGTTATTCCGATTAAAATAAATTTTATGACGCTTTGACACAACTTGCTTTTTCAATTTTTAAGAGTCGAGAAAAAGCTAAAGATGGCTCTAGTTGCCTTCAACTTTTAATGAGCCTGAAGTGACAAGTGCTCAGATTGACGTTTTCCTTTAAGGAGTTTGAAAAGGAATGAAAGAGACTACTCTGGAAATCTAGACAGAGGGATTACCAAATCAATTGCAAAACTGCAGAATGCTTTTTACAGTACGGCAGTGAATCTTACTGAATGCTGTGTTCAGTGCATTGCGATCGATAGGGCAGTAGACATAGCTTCCTGAGGATAAAGGATATAGCCTATTGTTGTCTCCCAATATATACTCAACGGTACGTGGGAGCACAAGTCCGTATTGGCACTTGTTGTCTCAAAGAGGAGGAATCACCCAACCTACAATGAAAGCGATAGTTACCAGGCTTTACGACGCCAAAATATGTCTCTAGCCTAGACTTCTAAATGTTGTGTGTTAGGTTCCAAAGCGTTTTTATGCTCATTGAATTTATTTTACAGTTGATCTTTCTTAAGAAGTTTGCCTTTAAGGTTCACCACGTGATGTAGATATACAATTCCTAAAATGCAATCTAAGATGATAAACAATCATTTATTCTTCTTTTTACAATGAAAATCCTAGCTACTAAGGAAAGAGAAGCGAGATTCTTTCAACATAGAGCAGAGAGCACACACTAGATGCATTATCCTAAATCAAAATCAACAAGCAGTCTAAATGCAAATGCACATGCATGTATTTGTTTTCCACTTTCTTAATGTGTGAATGAAAAAAAGAATGCTAAGTACAAACCTCAATTATTTTTTCAAAGCAATAGTACTAACAATTTTCTCTTCAAAAGACGAAAGGAAGATAAAGGCAACACTTTGCGATTTTGAATCGAAAACTTCTTTCGACACTTGAAATACTACTAATTCAAATCAAATACAAGAGTATCAGTGTAATCGACCATCAAGAAGAGCAAGATTCTTTTTTTTGACTGGAAATGACACTTGCGACACTTCCAAATCAAAAGATGACAGTTTGATTAAGCTACTTTTTTGTAAATGAGAACTGTAAATAGCGAAAAATACATAAAAACATTCACAATTCTTTGTACAATGGAGGCTGAATGATGCAAACGAAGGGAGTTTCTACAGTGGTATACTGATCATAGACAACAAAACTCCTGAATAAAGCTAAAGAGAGTGAAGAAAAAACCAAAATCTGGAGGCAGAAACAACCTTATCTGATCATCGTACCTATAACACAGGGAAACAGGGATGCATCTCACCTACTGCACATGGGAGGTGCAATGCATCCAGATTGCGAAGAGGAGAAGGTGTGATGGTCCAGGTACGAGACTTCAACTTGGTTTTTAGTCACATTTTGCAGCTTAGTTCGGGGATTAAGGCCGAGCTAATGATAGTCAGTAAATGAAAATCATAGAGGCTGATCTAATGTGGTTACTTGAGCCACCACCAGGGAAATTAGGATGTTTGCGAATCAGTTGTTCATTTAACCCGGAGATGGACTGAAGCAACACTGATCTACTTTGTAGTTGCATAGAAAAAGTAGTTCGAAGGCTAGCTGGCTTGACTTCAAGCTCCGTCTATAGTTTATAAAGCAAACGAATATAAACAAGCAAACAAGTTATTCGCTTCCTAGCGGAGTTGCCATTTTGTTATCGGGAAATCTAGTGTCCATTCAGAGCTACTAGTCCCACTGAGATGCGTAGATATCTTAGAAACAAACAAACTAAAGTTACTTTCATTTTCCTTTATGAGAAGTAGATGGGAGAGAAGAAGAGAGTACCAACCTCAATATTTCGCTTGGCTCCTTGCTTATTTCCTCTCCCCTCTGATAGATCTTTACCGCTCCTTCTTTGCTTACCCTGCTTCAAAGAGCACCTGTAAAGTCAAAGCAGCATGATACCATCAAAGCACAGAGATCTACGATCATAAACAATATAGGACCAGATATATATTAACCACACAAATGCAACTCAAACATACAAGAATGTGGAGGAAAACTCGAATAGCTTTGTAGTGTCATGATCCAGATTATCCACAGTTTTTTGTTCATTTTGTCGACGTTTCAAACGCCAAAGGGGGTCCATCATCAGGACTAAATCAGATCGAAGAATGAAAGCTTTTATTGAGAGAAGATTCCAAGGACCTGGGTATAAATAAACTTATAACTCTAATTCTTATAAAGAAGCCGACACCTTATTTATTCTTATTTTTATTTATTTTAATTAATAATTAGTTAATTAATTAGCTTGATTATTTCTGTTAATTCAAAAATTAGTTTTAATTTATTAATTAATTTTATTGTTAGTTAGATTTATTGTTTAATAATTATTTTGATTTTTATTTAATTCTATTCATAGTTTTTATTTACCATATTTTCCAAATTTTTATTTACCATATTTTCAAATTTCTATTTTCATTAAGCCCTAATTTCTAATTCCTAATTAATTAATTAATCAAAATTATTTAAAGATTAATTAATTAATTAAACAATAATAAAATTAATTAATTAAGCCCTAATTTCTAATTCCTAATTTTATTTAACCATGATTTTCAAATTTTCAAATTTTTATTTTCATTTAAGGCCTCCTAATTTCTTAATTCCAATTAACCAATTATTTAATTGATTATTAATTAATTAATCAACATTAATTTAAAAATTAATTAATTAATAAAACAATAATAAAATTATATTAATTAATTAAGCCCTAATTTCTAATTTCCTAGTTAATTATTAATTAATTACTTTTTTATTATTTTTATTTTATCAATCTTAGGTTATTAATATGTTTTTGTTAGAATTAATTTAAAAATTGATGAAATTAAAATTAAATTAAATTTAATTAATTAATTTTATTAATTTTATTGCTTTAATTGTTTTTATTAATTAATTTATTTATAATTCCTTCCTATTGTTTATTTTATCTGATTGATTAATTAATTAATTTTATTTTATTATTATTGTTTTTATTTTATTTATTGTTATTAATCATTTTACCAACATTTTGATATAACCAATAAGCCCTAATTGCCTAACCAA